>LJIJ01004224.1:0-15572 GCA_001718145.1 Orchesella cincta
GCTCCAATTTGAAGCAGTGCCACAAATACCACCATGCGATGGGTATGACGCCATGCACAAATCGCGGACGCGTATCAATAGACGGTCCACTCGAAGTATTGGCTCAGGAATCTTCCAGTTCTAATATAATATAAAAGAATATTTATTTATATTTTAAAAATGTACAAATTTAAAACTTAACTTTACCAGAATACATCTTTCATTCAAATAATGAGATGGTTCAGTCCAGCCACAACTATGATTTCCTTGTAGACAATTATAACAGCAAGTAACATAGTAAGTCCAACTAATCCGACCATTAGATGGATTGCAACGTGAAACAGTTCATAGTTTTTCCGAGTTTGGATGAAAAAATGGCTCATTGGAACATAGAACCCAACTGCAGTCAGAGCTAGGTTTAATGCCATCATTGTCAGATACGATTTTCTGCTTTTTTTGCTTTCTATATGTAGTTGGGTACGCTCCAAGTCCCACCACGTGGGTAAAGGACGAAGATAAAAAAACCCATACTGGATAATAATAAACGCCGATTTTTGTGACGGAGTTAGCATTTATCTTGATTCTGTAAAAGGCAGAGATACAAAATACAAGGTGTTTTAAAAATCACGAGTTGTCTGAAATCTTTTTTGGAGTTACTTTATTTTCCGTCTACTTACACCAACGAAAAATTCTTTCAAACTTAATTTAATCTGACATACGTTTTTGAAAAAAGACTATTAGCTGAAAGAATATTCCTGACTTTGTTGGCTAACCAAACGAGACACTAAAACAAAAATGTATGTTTAACATTGCCACTTACGGTATAGTTAAGTACTTGTCATTAGGCTATCGTTTAACAACGCCTATTTTCAGTTACACTATAATTTAGTTGTTATTAAGAAAATACCTTGGACGGAAGTGAACTTGGACTTCATCAAGGTAACTGGATGGTTTCAAAATTTATACGTCCTTTGTCACGGTAATAAGGTTTGGAATTACTACTGAACGAGTTGAAAAGCAAAAAATGATTTGTTTAAAATAGTCAACTGAATTAGCAAAATTATACTTTATATTATTGACCTGAAACGGTTCGTTATGTTTTGCTCCACTGCTTTTTATATTAACGTTATAGTAGTGCTTTATATAAAAAATATGAGATATCTGGTATAAGTTTTAAGCGTCGAAAATAAATTTTTTTCAGTAAATTATAATTAACCATCCTAAAACTGACACTAGTCGATGTCAGATCAACGAAGGTGTAAAAAATTTTGTCGTTTAATAAGAACCTCCCTAAACTGTTTGCATGCAACTTGAAGATATTTCATACACTGTTTGGTGTACCTTTATCCCACCCTATCCAGGAAATGGGAATGCAACTCGTTGAAGATTATATTTTAATGCAACTGGAGTTGAATAAAAGAGTTTGTACAATTAAAAATTGGGTGCAGTCATTTTTAATTTGAAAATGATCATTCACCTAAATGGTTTTATGAGTTTGTCGGATAACATTTGGTATGATTTTTTCGCCAAACATAGATATACAATACAGGCATTTGAAAAGATGTTTTATATTACTAAAAGCTAACGTTGGTGCACTGGTATGAATTTTGAGAAACATAATGCACAGGATGTTCTGAAAATGAAGTAGAACACGAAGCTAAAAGCAATTGAATACTTTATAAGCCGTATTGATCAGGAAGTAGCAGAACGACGGCATCACACTCATGATTCGGAATGAGCAGCAAGTTGCGAATGATACACCATATTTCTTACTAAAACCTTGGAAATTTTATTTAAATTATAATTTTTTACATACCAGATTAATAACTAATTTATTTGTTTAAACTAGCCTATTTATTTAATTTCTTATTATTGTTAAACCCTGACGAGGATTTTAGACTCAATCGAAACCTCAATCAAGCCAGAAAGTTACCACCTTTACGCTAGTGGAACACCTTTGAATCATTCACTACTAAATAATTACAAGTTCTTGAATGTTTAAAAATTGGTTTCACGTTTTTTTTTGTCATCGAATGCATCTGAAATTACTACAGAGCATATTTAATTTAGGAACGTAGAAACAAAGGGAACCGATTGGATGGGCAGATTTGTAATACCGAAAGTTTGATTTAAGGTCTTTTCATAAACCGGCCCATGGGAATAAAGAAACTAAATAATGGTAAATTAAACTTGGCAAAAATGACGCAGTTAGAAAAAGTAAATTTTAGCTGATAGCACATCAATGCTGCCTCTAAGGTTTATAGGAATAAGGATGGCTTGAGCTGGCTCCTGCTGTGTTCTTTTCTGCTTATTAATTTGGATGCGTTTTGGTTTTGAAACGTTTCAAAAATGCATTTAAATGAATTTCTGAAAACACATTTTTATTCCTCCAATTTCAAATAAAAAAGAATATACATTAAATATTAGACTAAAATACAAGTGATGTAATATATTTAGACATCCGATACATTATCTAGAATATCAGTAACGCACTAAAGATTTTATCTACTAGATGATAAAAGAACGCCGAAAAAAAGTTACGTCAATTTTTGCAAACGACCCATATGAAACTTGATATACCCTAAATGCTTGTGCTTCCTTTTCTAGGATTTTTGCCTTATGATTTGTGATGGCATTTTAGCTTGGTAACGTAGGCTCGACGACAGTTCCTTACTACAGTTTCTGACATTTCAAAAATGTCTCTGGCAATGTGCAATCCCATAGTCAAGAATAGCGAAGCGCCTACAGCACAAAACAAGCAAAGCAGATAAACGGTGATCGGAAGGAATGAAATGCCTTTGATAACAATCCAAAAAAGTAGAATAATACTCCAAAACAACGTGGAGAGAAGCAAACTAAGAACGACGGTAATTCCTTTATCAGCAACTCTTCCAATAATTAGAAATCGCTTGTATTGCTTTGGAACCCGTAGGAAACTCGAACTTTCTGAGAGAAGTAGTTTTAAGTAGTTGTAACCGTTTTCAACCACAACAATTAAAGTTACAGAAATGGTTGCTAAAACCCTAGCAATTTCAAAGGTCGCAGTGGCTATTAAAAGCGTTCTAATCAAGTAAATCCAAAGAATTGTAGTCGTCTCTCGGTTGTAAAGGTTCGGTAGAATATCTTCAAAAACAAACCTATAAATGTCCTATTTGTAAATATGGTGAACAAACAATATTTACCCACGGCGCGATACAAGCTGAAACGGCTAATGGTACCATCGATCTATCAATCCAAAATTCTTTTTCATGGGACAAAATATCTGCATAAAAGCAATGCATTATTAATTATACCACCATATTAAAATTTGTTACTAACAAGTTTTTGAGAATTTGTAAACAAACCCGAATCGAACGAATATTTGCTGCTTTAAAACCATAAGCTCGTTCAAGCCGTAAATAATGCCACGCTCTTTATATAGAATGAAGGTTATTAAAACCACACTAAAGTGCAGCCAGTCCAGAAACCAGATGAATTGCAAATAAAAATATATTCATATTTTGCCCGACTCTTAATCAGCAAATGACTCAATGGAACGTAAAGCATGGCGATGGCAAATGCCAGTTCCAAAAATCATCATGAAAATGAAGAGGATCCAATTTCTGCGATGCTTTACGGATACAAGTAATGAGACCGTTCCAAGTCCCATTCTACTGGGCAACGGGTAAAGGTAACTGAAGCCGTATTTAAGAATACGCGAAAAATGATTTTTGTGAATTGCTCCCGTTAACAATTTTCACGAATTGCAATTGTACACCAGGCATCAACTCTCTTTCTACCAACTTGTCCTCTTGAACAGTGATGAGTAATGGACTAAGTGGGTTGATTTTTTTAACTTGGGTAACATTAAAGTGCGGGTAAATAAAAGCGAAGCTTGATTGACAGTTACGTTGGGCATGTGTTTACAGAACGGTCATTTAAGAGATATGTGTGTCAATTATTCTAATGATAGCATGGTAGCAGCAGACAGATTAAAAGAACATTTAATTAGAAATACCCTAGGAAATGTTTTTTTCAAGACTCTACCGAACAAGTACCTGAATGCAACTTCGAAAAGTTTAACGATGTTAAATGTCATCTAAGTGTTTAGCATGTCAGGACCGAAATAGGACAAGGACGTTTAGAAACTGTAATTTTTATAGAACTATTAAAAATTGCGAGTAATGCCAATACGGTTTTTAAGAATCGTAAAGGCAATAAACAGAGTTAATTATAAGGGTTCCAAATTCGAATTAGGAATCTCAATCGAAGTATTTAATAATATATTTCTTTGGTAAGAAATGGTTAAATAATGAAACTGCAAATTTTTATTCTTGAAAAACTGTCTAATTGTTTAAATTACTCATTACGTGTATATTCAATATTGTAATGTGTTTTTAGGTAGCATTTTGTTTGCTTTCAGTTATCCATAATCTATCTACAAGTAGAAAAGTTCCAGCAAAAATATGAATTCAAGCCTGATATGTGTGTTTCGACTATTCGACCACATATTCAGCCGTAATAAAATTCTGTGTTAGTTATGTTGGACAGGCGTTCATCGTCGGTGTTACTTCATGCTAAAAATAAACGCGAACAATTTGATTTTGAAGATCTTATTGAAGGAGTGACATTTTTTCATAGACGTTTTTTATGGATTTAAGCTGAAATTTTGCCACACCATTCACCACAAAATTTTTCTAGCTTTTAAATCACGGGTTTTTGAAACTTTAAAATTTAACGGCCAAAACAGTATTGTATCTTTCCAGAAAAAGCTGGCTTGAAAGGATAGAATGCTATTTTATTCGTTAACCACGTAGAAGCGAAAGTTTTTAGCCAAAGTTACAACCAATCTGGACCAAATTTCGCACCAGTCAGTTTACACACGCGTGCTAGTTTAAACATTAAAATATCCACCGACGGCGTTTCTAGACCTTTTACTATCTAATTTAGCATATTAGTACACTTGCTTCCTGATTTTTTTCATAACCTTTTGAGATAATTACGAACTTCTAGAGTTAATATTCAGTAAAAATAAAATTCCACATCGTAAACAATAGTAGTTGTCACAATAAGCATATAAACTGACATAGGAACTACCGTAGAGACTTTGATATTAATTCAAACGAAACAATAATAGTTTTATTGTCTCAATGGAACCAAAATACATGGCAAATTACTCCATGGATATAAATAAACGTCGAAAGCCAAATAAACAAAAAGTGGCAGATAATACAACTCTTACTTTGATTTTTCCTACTAAAAAAGCTAAATAAAAATAACACCCGTTGTGTTCCAGCCTGTGAAAGACTCAATTAAGGTGAAAGCATATCTCTAAAATATTTTGCGTTTGTTTTTACACACAGTTGCAGGAAGGTAGACAAATTCTGCTACCTTTAAACATGCATAGGTTAGCGAAACGCGTAGCCACTACCCTATTGCATGTTTATAAGGCTAGCAGAATTGTTGGTCTACCAGAAACAAACGCAAAATATTTTAGAGCTATGCTTTCACCTTAATTGAGTGTTTCACAGGCTGCGAACACTAGTGGTGTTATGTGTTATTTTTATTTAGCTCTTTTTTAGTAGGAAAAATCAAAGTAAGAGTTGTATTATCTGCCACTTTTTGTTTATTTGGCTTTCCACATTTTCGCGTTTCCACGCTTATTTATATCCATGGGAGTAATTTGCCATGTATTTTGCGTTCCATTGAGACAATAAACTATTATTGTTTCGTGTTGAATTAATATCAAAGTCTCTCGCGGTAGTTCCTATGTCAGTTTATATATGCTATTGTTGACAACTACTATTTGTTTACGATGTGGAATTTTATTCTTTACTGAATATTTAACTGCTAGAAGCTTCGTACATTATCTCAAAGGTTATGAAAAAAAAAATCAGGGAACAAGTGTACTAACTATGCTAAATTAGATAGTAAAAGGTTCTAGAAACACGCCCGTCGGTGGATATTTTAATGTTTAAACTACACGCGTGTGTAAACTGACTGGTGCGAATTTGGTCCAGATTGGTTGTAACTTTGCTAAAACTTTCGCTTCTACGTGGTTAACGAATAAAATAGCATTCTATACCTTTCAAGCCAGCTTTCTGGAAAGATACAATACTGTTTTGCCGTTAAATTTTAAAGTTTCAAAAACCCGTGATTTACAAGCTAGAAAATTTTGTGGTGAATCGGTGTGCAAAATTTCAGCTTAATCCATAAAAACGTCTATGAAAAAATGTCACTCCTTCAATAAGATCTTCAAAATCAAATTGTTCCGTTTATTTACGCATGAAGTAACACCGACCGATAACCCTGTCCAACATAACTAACACAGAATTTTATTACTGGCTGAATATGTGGTCGAATAGTCGAAACACACATATCAGGTTGAATTCATATATTTGCTGGAACTTTTCTACTTGTAGATAGATTATGGATAACTGAAAGCAAACAAAATGCTACCTAAAAACACATTACAATATTGAATATACACGTAATGGTATTTAAACAATTAGACATTTTCAAGAATAAAAATTTGCAGTTTCATTATTTACCATCTTCTTACCAAGAAATATATTATTAAATACTTCGATTAGATTCCTAATTCGAATTTGGAACCCTTATAATTAACTCTGTTTATTGCCTTTACGATTCTTAAAAACCGGTATTGCAATTACTGCAATTTTATAGTTCTATAAAATTACAGTTTCTAAACGTCCTTGTCCTATTTTCGGTCCTGACATGCCTAAACACTTAGATGACATTTAAAATCGTTAAACTTTTCGAAGTTGACAGGTACTTGTTCGGTAGAGTCTTGAAAAAACATTTCCTAGGGTATTTCTAATTAATGTTCTTTAATCTGTCTCTGCTACCATGCTATCATTAGAATAATTACACACATATCTTTAAATGACCGTTCTGTGAAATCATGCCCAAACTTATCGGTCAATTTAGTCTACTCTTCTATTTAACCCATTTTAAGGCTTACCCAAGCTAAAAAATCAACCCATTTAGTCCATTACTTACAGTTCACTACACAGTTGGAGAAAGAGGTGCCTGGTGTTATTACAATTCGTGAAAATGTTAACCAATTTTCACAAAAATCATTTTTCCGTATTCTTAAATACGCTTCAGTTACCTTTACCCGTTGCCAGTAGAATGGGACTTGGAACGGTCTCAATTACTTGTATCCGTAAAGCATCGCAGAAATTGGATCCTGTTTATTTTCATGATGATTTTGGAACTGGCATTTGCCATCGCATGCTTCTACGTTCCATTGAGTCATTTGCTGATTAAGAGTCGGGCGAAATATGATATATTTTTATTTGCAATTCATCTGGTTTCTGGACTGGCTGCACTTAGTGTGGTTTTAATAACCTTCATTCTATATAAAGAGCGTGTCATTATTTACGGCTTGAACCAGCTTATAGTTTTAAAGCAGCAAATATTCTTCGATTCGGGTTTGGTTACAAATTCTCAAAAACTTGTTAGTAACAAATTTTAATATGGTGGTTATAATTAATAATGCCTTGCTTTTATGCAGATATTTTGTCCCATGAAAAAGAATTTTGGATTGATAAATCAATGGTACCATTAGCCGTTTCGGCTTGTATCGCACCGTGGGTAAATATTGTTTGTTCACCATATTTACAAATAGACATTTATAGGTTTGTTTTTGAAGATATTCTACCGAACCTTTACACCGAGAGACGACTACAATTCTTTGGATTTACGTGATTAGAACGCTTTTAATTAGCCACTGCGACCTTTGAAATTGCTAGGATTTTAGCAACCATTTCTGTAACTTTAATTGTTGTGGTTGAAAACGGTTACAACTACTTAAAATTACTTCTCTCAGAAAGTGCGAGTTTCCTACGGATTCCAAAGCAATACAAGCGATTTCTAATTATTGGAAGAGTGGCTGATAAAGGAATTACCGTCGTTCTTAGTTTGCTTCTCTCCACGTTGTTTTGGAGTATTATTCTACTTTTTTGGATTGTTATCAAAGGCATTTCATTCCTTCCAATCACTGTTTATCTGCTTTGCTTGTTTTGTGCTGTAGGTGCTTCGCTATTCTTGACTATGGGATTGCACATTGCCAGAGACATTTTTGAAATGTCAGAAACTGTAGTAAGGAACTGTCGGCAGAGCCTACGTTACCAAGCTAAAATGCCAATTACAAATCATAAGGCAAAAATCTAGAAAAGGAAGCGCAAGCATTTAGGGTATATCAAGTTTCATATGGGTCGTTTGCGAAAATTGACGATAACTTTTTTCGGGCGTTCTTTTATCATCTAGTAGATAAAATCTTTAGTGCGTTACTGATATTCTAGATAATGTATCGGATGTCCAAATATATTACATCACTTGTATTTTAGTCTAATATTTAATGTATATTCTTTTTTTATTGAATTGGAGGAATAAAAATGTGTTTTCAGAAATTCATTTAAATGCATTTTTGAAACGTTTCAAAACCAAAACGCATCCAAATTAATAAGCAGAAAAGAACACAGCAGGACCAGCTTCAAGCTATCCTTATTCCTATAAAACTTAGAGGCACATTGATGTGATATCAGCTAAAATTTACTTTTTCTAACCGCGTCATTTTTGCCAAGTTTAATTTACCATTATTAAGTTTCTTCCCATGGGCCAGTTTATGAAAAGACCTTAAATCAAACTTTCGGTATTACAAATCTGCCCATCGAATCGGTTCCCTTTGTTTCTACGTTCCTAAATTATAAATATGTTCTGTAGTAATTTCAGATGCATTCGATGACAAAAAAAACGTGAAACCAATTTTTAAACATTCAAGAACTTGTAATTATTTAGTAGTGAATGATTCAAAGGTGTTCCACTAGCGTAAAGGTAGTAGCTTTCTGCTTGATTGAGGTTTCGATTGAGTCTAAAATCCTCGTCAGGGGTTTAACAATAATAAGAAATTAAATAAATAACTAGCTTAAACAAATAAATTAGTTATTAATCTGGCATGTAAAAAATTATAATTTAAATAAATTACCAAGGTTTTAGTAAGAAATATGGTGTATCCATTCGCAACTTTGCTGCTCATTCCGAATCATGAGTGTGATGCCGTCGTTCTCTGCTTCCCTGATCAATATGGCTTATAAAGTATTCAATTGCGTTTAGCTTCGTGTTCTACTTCATTTTCAGAACATCCTGTGCATTATTTTTCTCAAAATTCATACCAGTGCACCAAAGTTAGCTTTTAGAACTATAAAACATCTTTTCAAATGCCTGTATTGTATATCTATTTTTGGCGAAAAAATCATACAAATGTTATCCGACACAACTCACAAAACCATTTAGGTGAATATAATTTTCAAATAAATTTTTTTGTACAAACTCTTTTATTCAACTCCAGTTGCATTAAAATATAATTTTCAACGAGTTGCATCCCATTTGCTGGATAGGGTGGGATAAAGGGTACACCAAAAAAGTGTATGAAATATCTTCACTTTGTATGCAAACAGTTTAGGGAAGTTCTTATTAAACGACAAATTTTTTTTACACCTTCGTTGATCTGACATCGACTTGTGCCAGTCTTAGGATGGTTAATTATAATTTACTGAAAAAAATTTATTTTCGACGCTTAAAACTTATACCAGATATCTCATATATATTATTTTGGAACAATAAAGCACTACTATCAGTGTTCGATTTGCCGGCAATATTGTTATTTTGCCACTGACTGGTAATAAATGACAATATTGGCAATAATGACTGGTAATGTTTGACAATATTTCCCATATAAAATACATGGATATGCCACACAGTAGGGCAATGGCATAGGCAATTATATTTCCATATTACAGTGAATGTTGGGATTTAAGGCTTTTAAAATGATCACGCCCATCACGGTGTGAGTTATAATTAGTCTCGTGTACTATGGAGCACGGAAAATATTAATATTGCTCTATTTAATTAAAAATTAAAACATTCAAGTAATTATTGACACTTATTGTCAATATTGCCGACAATAATTCCTTATTTTGTCAGTCAATTGCCAGTAATGCCGGCCATTGCAGTCATGCCATTTATTGCCATTCCGAACACTGACTACTATAACGTTAATATAAAAAGCAGTGGAGCAAAACATAACGATAACGAACCGTTTCAGGTCAATAATATAAAGCATAATTTTGCTAATCCAGTTGATTATATTAAACAAATCATTTTTTGCTTTTCAACTCTTTCAGTAGTAATTCCAAACCTTATTATCGTGACAATGGACGTATAAATTTTTAAACCATCCAGTTACCTTGATGAAGGCCAAGTTCACTTCAGTCCAAGGTATTTTCTTTATAACAACTAAATTATAGTGTAACTGAAAATAGGCGTTCTTAACCGATGGCCTAATGACAAGTACTTAACCATAGCGTAGGTTGCAATGTTAAACATACGTTTTTGTTTTAGTGTTTCGTTTGGTTAGCCAACAAAGTCGGGAATATTCTTTGAGCTAATAGTCTCCGTTCAAAAACGTATGTCAGATTAAATTAAGTTTGAAAGAATTTTTCGTTGGTGTAAGTAGACGGAAAATAAAGTAACTCCAAAAAAGATTTCAGACAATTCGTGATTTTTAAAACACCTTGCATTTTGTATCTCTGCCTTTTACAGAATCAAGATAAATGCTAACTCCGTCACAAAAATCGGCGTTTATTATTATCCAGTATGGGTTTTTTTATCTTCGTCCTTTACCCACGTGGTGGGACTTGGAGCGTGCCCAACTACATATAGAAAGCAAAAAAAGCAGAAAATCGTATCTGACAATGATGGCATTAAACCTAGCTCTGACTGCAGTTGGTTTCTATGTTCCGATGAGCCATTTTTTCATCCAAACTCGGAAAAACTATGAACTGTTTCACGTTGCAGTCCATCTCATGGTCGGATTAGTTGGACTTACTATGTTACTTGCTGTTATAATTGTCTACAAGGAAATCATAGTTGCGGCTGGACTGAACCATCTCATTATTTTGAATGAACGACTGTATTCTGGTAAAGTTAAGTTTTAAATACGTACCTTTTTATTCTATACCTATAATAAATATTCTTAACATTTTTTAGAACTGAAGATTCCTGAGCCAATACTTCGAGTGGACCGCTTACTGATACCATCCGCGATTTGTGCATGCGTCATACCCATCGCAATTGTGGTATTTGTGCCACTGCTTCAAATTGGAGCATGGAACTTTTCTTACAAGACATATTCCCAGATCCACATTATCGGGAGATGAGCACGATTTTTTGGATTTATGTGATTGAAGTTTTGTTAACAGTATGCTCATGCGAAACATCTAGGACATTAGCTTTTATCGGTATATCCTCCATCATATTGTGTACACACTGCGTGAAATATTTAAGAGCAATGCTTTCTCAACAAATGAGTTATTTGCTGGTCAGAACTCATTATAAACGCTTGCTAATTGTATGTAGCTTTTTAAACCGGGGAATAGGAATTGGAATAGGTGTGGCCTTCACAATTGTCTTTTGGCTTATCGTTCTCCTCTTTTGGGCCAGCGTTAAGGCTTCTGCTACCCTTCCAATGCCAATTTATTTACTGATAGTTGTAGTCACATTTGGTCTCGTTTCAGTACTATTATTCATGCTGGATATGACTTCCAGAATTTCTGAGCTGTCTCAGAATGCTGTAGAAAAATGCAAGAAGCGGGTGCACTATTATGCAAAGCTAGAATGCAAAGGACTGGAAAAACACATGGCAAAAATTTTAGTATTGCAGTTAAAAGCTTTAACGATTTACAAACCTGCATATGCAAATTTCATGAAGATCGATTACAACTTTGCTAAACACTTTCTTTTACCATTTAGTTGACAAAACGTGCACAGGTCTGCTTACATTTTAGTACGAGATTTTTCAGGAATGATGACACACAACTGCAGTTTTTAAAATGGAATAATAAGATTAAAAATTGTGTTTGTGTTATTAAAATTAACCAAAAATTGTTCAGCCTGTCAAACTACCCTAGGCACACTATTTCACTTGTCTCAACTCTCCTGGCAGCAAAGATACTTCCCTTGTTAGTTGATAAGCTTGCCACTGTTTTGCTTATGTTTTAGATGAATTGAATATTAAACCCATTTTAATGCAGTTTTTAAACAAAATTTACTGAAAATAAGTAACGAACAAGCAAATAAAATAAAATACTTGCAAAAACTTACTACAGATGCTGGTTATTAAAGATCGGACACAAACAAGATGGCTATAGTTTCTATGCAAAATTTAATGCATCAATTAAAATCCTGTTAAAATTTACAAAAACGACACTCGTGACGCTACCTTTAACGATAATACAAATTAACCATTCTGCATTAATTGTAGAGCAATTAAACTGCTACATATGTTTTCCCAATAATGTAACGGATCTTCATGTCTTATCCTGTAAACAATAGTTGGGCACAGGATTTTGCCTAATTGTAAAAACTGCAAGCTATCGATTATAATGTACCAAATAACGGACAAAACGTAAAAGCGCATAATAAATGATCCATTATAAAGAGGTCAAGCCTCCCTTTTAAACATATACGACGCACTAACATGTCCGTAATAAGTAATTCTGGAGGACCTATTATGACATTGCTGCACACATTTTGTGTCATGGTCAGTTTAAATTTTTAACAACGAAAGAAGACAATGATTTTGTACGGAACCAGCGACTCCGATATACAATATATTGTCAAAACTGCTTCCACTCTCTTTAAATTAGGTCTTGACATCATTTCTGTGGAGTTGGCATTGAGAATCAAGAAGTTCTCTGCAATTAAAAGATTAAAACCTTGCATTACAACCTTGAAAGATTTTGCTTCGTTTCTCCATCACTGTTTATACATTTATTTTATGAACATAAACTTTATTTTGTATGTGTCATTCATGGTATTTATGCTTGTAGGATCAATGGTGAAGTAAGCTTTGCTTCAGGAAGCTCATACATTTTTCAAGTCTGTATCTAAAACAGAGTCATAACTAATTTTAGGAACCGATAGCTTTTGCACTAGTACCTAGTCTAAAATTAAATAACCTATTACTTGTTTTTAAACGCTTTAAAATCTGGTAATATGTTTGACGAAAATTTCTACCGTATACTCTGGGCAAGCTCATCCAGTGCCTGTTGCATTGGAGGGATACCTTTCAGTTTCAATATAAAAACAAAACAATTTGTTCCCTCCAAATCTGGAACGCTTCTTCACAAAATACAAGTGTTTATTGTAACTACTCTCGCTTTCATAATGATACTTAAAGCTGTTCATTTTAAAATGATAAAAAACGCCGAACATTTTAATGTGTTGTTTGGGTTTCTACTTGGTTTCTCTGTCGCAGTCATTGTAGAGCTCCTAACATTAGTTCACTCACAAAATATTTTGATATCTATGAATGCTTTCCTCCGATTCTTTAGCAGAATTTCAAGTAAGAATCGCTTAAACAAACTTACATAATAAAAACATTATAACTTAATTGAGTTGCTTTCCATTTAAAGGTCAATATGTCTTAAGCAACAACTCAAACAGCCCAGAAGATAACGTTTGTAGTAATGCTCTTTTCGTTTGATTATATAGCTCCACATTACTAATATTCGTAGCTACCATAACTGTAGCATTCTTTCCCCACGTAGCCCTTTTAATGAGACACTTGGCTCAATTTATACTTCCACTGCGGTTGTTCTTTACATTAGTTTTTATGGGTATGACCTATGGGGCTGCTGCAAATATTACTATGATCGTTTTGTATATTTTTATGTACTTAATTCACACCATTCTGGTCACCAGCGAGTTTCGAATCTATAGACCGCATCGAAAACGATTTCCGTACATAACATGTTCTACACTCCGCACAGTAGCCAACATCGTGAAGGAGTACAAACTGCACAATTGCTGCACCAAAAGTCATGGATTTATTTGGTTGCTTGTTGATCCCACTCCATGCAATTATGACGGGTTTAATTATCTTTGCTAACTTTGTTCTGATTTGTCAGAGAAATGATATGCATGGCTTTGCTGTCAGTATGTTGTTAGTTGAGGCGATCGGTGGTGCGGGGTTTTGGTGTATCATTTTGGAGTTTGGAGGATATTTATCTGATCATGCGGGTAGGACTTTAGTATCATGGAATACACATGACTGGGAATCATTTGAAAATAAGAAATTTATGACTAAATTTGCAAAGTCTGCACTCGTTTTACGATCAATACGGGAGCACGTACATTATAGAAGAGCGAGTATCTTAAAGTTTTTAAGGGGTTTGGCTAAAGGAACTTTACGAGTTGTCCTGACATTTCTTAGGTCTCGTAACGTTAGCAAACGATGTGAGTTAATGTGTAAATGTGTAGCGTTTAAAGTGCTATTAAGTTATAGGTATTATTGCTGTAACTAATAACTGTTGTTAACACATGTAGACATATTATTCAATGTAATCCAAAACCCCTATTTCTTTTAATATAACAATTCAAGTTGATTGATTTCTTTAAGACTAGTAGTTTGGCAAATCTAGTTGATATAATATATATATATATATATATATATATATGTGAATGGTGTGAATTTCGAATTGGTGTGAATATATATATTTATTTACGGTAAAATTTATATTTTGGAGGCATTTAGTATATGTCTTACATAATGCTAATCGTGAAATAAATAGTAAGATTTGCTTAGTTATGAATAATTGGTATGCATGTTTAATTTTCTGCCTTGTACTTTTCATACACATTGTACAAAAATTATTGACGAAATTTATCTTTGGGATGATTGTAAATAGATATAGACTATGTTTGTTTTTAAAAGATTAAATTACTTAAGAGGCTTTTTTGAATACTGGAACGGTATTTCCAAACACCTCTACTACTCCTTTTATATACTAAGCATAGAATCTACAACAGAAGTTGTAAACTTTGCCTGGTGTCACAATGCCCGATATCTCTCCTGGGATATGGGGCAGTTTAAGCCAAAATAGGTACTTCGGTTAAAACATTTTGTGACCCAGCGGGTATCACACTTAATTATTTTTGCTAGAAAAGCCCAGACGATTGCAAAGAAGGGTCTGTGATACTACGTTAGTCACAAAAGTGTTGTATCTGAAGTACCTATTTTGGCTTAAAATGCACCATATCCCCAGTAGGGGAGATATTGGGGCATGTGACACCGGTCAAAGTTTACAACTTTTGTTGTAGATTAGTGCTAATATATAAAAGAAATAGTAGAGGTGTTTGGAAATACCGTTCCGGTACGCAAAAAGGTCCTTTAAAGCCATAATTGGAGTGTCAGTTTTATAAAGCATACGTTAAGTATAGCGGAAATTTTTTAAATTTATTGTATGTAATTTGAGTGATAGCAAGTTGATGCACTTTAAAACCCACCTGATGAAACCAATGCCACAAAATTATTTATTGCAACAAAGGTCATCCAAGAAAGGCCGTGCCATACATTCAGAGGACTGCAGCTGACTGCTGAGCATTGCTTTTTACTCTACTTTTTTAATAAAATAAAATGCTTACCGACTTGCAGAAGGCAGCGTTTATAGCGTAAAATGGCTTCAGTTATTATGCACGCTTCCCAGTATAAAATGGGATCTAGACCGGTATCTCTCTCTTTTTTT
>LJIJ01004225.1:0-15566 GCA_001718145.1 Orchesella cincta
GCATTAATAGTATTGACTGGGGATTCTTTTGCATGAAATTTGTTTTATATGGGAGAAGCAGTGTATGATGATATTTGATATTGGAGAATTCAGTTCAGGATAACATGAATTCACTGTTGTTCATACCTATATAGTTATTTGGTAAGCACGCATAAAGAAAAACGAAGAGCCAAAGAGTCAGCTACCCACCCTCGCTCAACAATAATAATTCATAGCGAAAAGTCTATATATGAAAGAAGGATGTATTGTATGTCGAAGCTTGAGTTTTAAATGCATGCAATAATATTTGTACCTTTATGCTGTTATGCACACATCTGTGCACCAGCCAGGCATATAAGGCAGATGATGTTGAACAAGGTGATACTTATGATGTGATCCAACTATGAGAAGCAACGCGCACATCGTTTCATACGTAAAACTCAAAACAGATGATTCAGAAGTGTGAGATGAATACGAGGAAAGGGGTGAGTTTAGGCATATATTGTAAAAAAAACAAGTAGGTGGGCATATTATGTATGTACTATCATATTCCTTCAGATATGCCTATGAGGATCACCTGATTTCTCCAAAACCAACTGTCGAATTACGGTTGGTTCACAGAAGCAGAAGAAGTGGCAACTGTACATATGTTAAAACTATGTTATGATACGGTTATATATAAGCTATAAGGATATATAAGCATAAATATTCTTAGGCTTTTGCTAGCAAGTGATGAAGGCATAAAATTTTGCTATACTATACATGTGGCTAGGATCTGGGTTGGCAACAACACATCGAGATAAGAGGTGAGTGTAGTACATTCCCCAAAAATAAATGTCTTCTTGATGAAATGTACATCCATTGTGGCTCAAACGTTCCTAAATTAGTTATCCTAACATATCATCAGTTAAGGATTCGAATTTCATTGACATTTATAATCGCAAGGGAATTATTATTCGCGATTGCGGACATAAATGATTAAAATCAATTTGTATTTCCGTGTGCTAGTATGAACCAAAAGTTGAATTAATTCCTGCGCATTTAAGCTTTATCACAAAGTTCCCAACATTAGGAATCATGAACTGAAATATTGTGCTAACTACCCAACCAAGCCAAGTAGAACTAAATATAACTCAACAGTTACGGATTGCTATTATGCTTTCCAATCCACGCAATTTCAATGACTGCATCAAACGAAATAAAATTCTCACCCGTATCAGCAAGTTTGTATGTACTCTGGCTTCTTTAGTTACACGCTAAATTACTTTGTTATTTGTTGGAACAGAGTTGACGCTCACTATCCTCGGTTAGCAAGACTATTTACGCTGTTCTTGTTCCGAACATACAGTTCCATACAAGTTCCAACAGATATCGTTTTTGTTGTTTCCAAATTCGATGTCTAAAGGAAAGCGATATGAATAGTCCAAGAAAATTGATGGAACCAACTGGGGTAACTTGAGACATTATATTAAAATTTATCAGTTTACAATTTCCTATAGATCCAACCGTCTTTCTATTCCTAAACAAACAGCAAAAGTATTTCAATACAACTAATACTGTAACTCATTCTCAAAAGCATTGGTGATTTCAATGTTACTTCCTTGTCTCACAAGGCCGTCCCGTAAAAAGGAAATCTTCAGATTAACAGTATGGACTATAACTATGATGAACCATATTCTACATAGGGTTTTTATATGTAAGGTCACGTGTACGCTCCAGGCAAGAATGGTTGGATACATGATTCGTACACGAATGTGACTCCCCAAGTGTGGTGACGGGGAATTCATTGAGATTTTTTATTTAGTTGAACCAGTTCCGAGAAATTTCGAAGTGACCCTGTTGGGTCCACCTTGGAAACCATTTTTTTGCGTGTAGAGTGAAAAGTATGTAACTTGTGATGGAGATCAATTGATTTCAGTATTTTGCACTAGTTCTAACTTTTGGCACTCGAATGAACCTTCCAAGACCTTCCAGTAGTGGTAAAGTCCCAGGCTGCTCTCATACCATTTTTTCCGCCACACTCACTCCAATTAAGATAAAGATCAGAGAGGTTAAAATTTAATTAATCAAAGATGAGTCATCCCCAATACTGGTCACCTAAAAATGCGTCTCTTTCACATCACACTCACTCCAATGAAGATAATGATCAGAGAGGTGAAAGGTCAAATTTAATTCATTACAACACTGATATCCATACCTAGATTACATACTCAATGTGGTAAAAATTGCCGACATAGCATGGATTAAACACATTCATTTTCCCCAGCACTACATACCAATCCGTTCATTCTCCTACGGTGGGTGAGGATAATATCTGCTCATAAAGTCATTAATGCTATTAAGATACTTAAATCACAGCTTCCGTAACGTATCGTAAGGACATGTTTATGTGAAATCGCTATAAAAATTGGAATGGAATATGTAAAAGGTACGAACTCGTATATATGTAACGTGACATACATACTCCATAAAATATTTTCACTATAAAGTGGAATGGAGAGTGATGTGTCAAAGACACGAACGCTCACATGTAACGTCCCGCAAAAATATTCCATGACATATGAAATTACAATGTAGTTAAGTACAAGTTTGTGACAAAGTGTATGTACAGTTGATGTGACAGATTCCAATTCATTCATATCGCCATACCGATTCATACCTAGATTTCATGCTCATCATAGAGGTGAAAAAAGGTAAAATTTTCACTCATCAAAACATTCATTCATGGATTTCACATCAAATTCCATGCAACCAGATAATTATCAAAGAGATGACACATCACAACAGTGGTATTCATGGATTACAGTAGAGTGTAAAATGACGTAGCATATACACTCGCTTTATATATATATGCTTATCATAAATGAGCAAACCATCGCTAATAACATTTAAAGGTCTAAGCATGCAGAGCATGTACAAAACTTATAAAAAAGGTGAGGTGACATCATCATTAGCGTAAACAAGTTTAAAAAAAGTCTTGTATAAACCAATGACATCAAACAATGTATGTAGAAAAGGCTATATGCAATCTCACCATATAAATGTTCACGTGGTATTATATGAGGAAGAAGAAGCTTGACTCCTCTCTTCAATAGGTTTTTAGAAATTCGATGTATTTTACATATAAAATTGACGGACGGTGATGTAATCTATATGTAAGATGAAGGTGTTACCACTTATCTTTACCCCTCTCACATCTCATCATTCGTTAAGAAGTAAGAATGAAGCTATAAAAATATGTATCGTTTTCACTCTCTGTAGAAAAATGAGTACAATTTTTTTTCACAGTATAACGAGTAGTACGATGGAGAGGATGAGAGTCAGACTTCTGCAAATGAATCCGTTCTCACAAATGTTCATATAACATAGATTTCTACTATATAGCACACTGCTGCAACGACTGATACTGTAAACAAAGCAAAGTCCACACAGCATAAACAAATCTGTCAAATTACATCAAAGCAAAATCCAGTCTTGATAATTTTGAATGCTCAAACTTGTATTGACCAAAAATATTTTCTTACACCCTAGTGGAATGTAGTAGCTTGTACTAAGCTTATCGCGATGATATCATCATAAGCCGCAACAAAAGGTTACATTCTAGACATGCAGCCTTCATGCTTCTTAATACATTTTCCCTATATCACATTTTATGTGTTCCCATGTATCACACCATCTCGTCATCAAAATAAGATAATGGTATGTGACTTCTTCTTTGTAATCTTATGTTTTGTCATTAAAAAGTACCTGAAATGCAGCTGTATCATAGGATTCTAAAGCTAAAAAAGTCAAGCATACTCCAGTTTACTCCGAACTAGACTACACGGAGAATTGAACCATTCGTCAAAGAAACATGCAGCTGTCTAAACTGAAGACCACCAGCAAACTACTGGGAATAATAATAACAAAATATTTGTTTACAGTGTAATGGCTCCACCAAAAAATTAATCTTGTGCATGTATCCAACTCGAACTATATGGTAAATGTATGCAAAATGCATGGCATATAAAAACAATGTAAACATGCTCCTTTATTTTAAGGACACCATCTTAAAGATGACAAAACCAAGAAATTTTGTGTACAATCCTACCTAGTTAAACTTCATAAATTTAGGGTTGAAAAATGCATCAGAATGATCATCATGCACTTGCGCTAGTTCTTTCCATCGCAACGCATCTGTTAAAACGAGAGATAGGGCAACCAAAAAACAAACTTATCTGAGTGTGAATATTTCACTAATCATGAATCCCTTAACGTTGGGTAGTTTCCTAACCCTTTTAGCCAAGGGATTATCCGTTTGCATTGTTAGCGATCCGTGTGCATTGTGTGTTAGTAAAAAATGCATATTCTATGAAACAAAGGATGGCCCGTCTTGCTTAAAAGACAATTTGCAACAGGAAGCCTATTTGACCAAAACAAGGAAAGAATCAAGATGCTCACCATGTAAGTAAATAAGTTGAAGCTACGCAAAGTTTATCAACATGAGAAGGAAAGTAGATGTGAAGGTTTGTATTAAAATAATATATTATTATTAATTTTTAAGACAAACAACATGGTACAACCACCTCAATTGCTTTCACTGATGTACCTTCCCCACCAAACATGGAGAAAGCTAATAAAAATGCAGATTTACGACCTGAGTTCAGTTTATTTGCAAGGAAAGGAAATGAATCGTCCTCAAACCCGTCTGGTATAGAGTTTGCACATCGAATGCCGATAATACACACTTCTAATACAAGTAGGGAATACTTGTGATGCAAACTGATGCAAAAACTCAAGCTACAAAAAGGAATCCTATGCAAATCCCAGCAACAATTCTCAAGTCGAGACAAGCCTGCCTGTGTTTTTTGTGTCACCTAAACCATTGTTTCCCAATGCTTCAGCAAATGATAAAGAATCTATTACGATCAAGGATTCACAGGTTCAAATTGCCCAATTCCACGCAAAGGTAATGAAGACTTAGCACAATCTGCCATAAAAATGGAAACCAGTAATCTAGCAATGAACAAGTCTACTACAAAACGAGCAAAAACAACTGTAAGAGCTCCCTACTACAACTCTCAACCTACATTCGAAACACGTGAAAATTCCAACAAAACCTTTCAATCTACAGTGGAAAAGCATTTGAACCTCAACAAGTCCGAATCTGCTAAATCGCACACAAGCGCGCCTGTGTTTATAAGTGTACCTGCAGTAAATGTTTGATAATATACTATTGTTTCCCAATGCTTCAGCAAATGATTCGAGGGTTCAAATCACCCCAATTCCACGCAAAGGTAATGAAGGCTTAGCACAACCTGCATAAAAATGGAAACCAATAATCTACCAATGAACAGGTCTACTACAAAACGAGCAGAAACAACTGTAAGAGCTCCCTACTACAACTCTCAACCAACATTCGAAACACGTGTAAAATCCAACAGAACCTTTCAATCTACAGTGGAGAAACATTTCAACCTCAACAAGTCCGAATCAGCTAAGTCGTACACAAGCACACAGTGGTTATAAGTGTACCTACGGTAAATGTTGATAAAATGCCGTTGTATCCCAATGCTTCAGCAAATGTGGATATTAAACCATCGTTCTCAAATCCGTTAGAAACGCGAGGAAGTCTAACACTACCTGGGAATCAAGAATTCAACCCACTTCATCTGTGAGTAGAGATCAAACCTCTAAAAAAACCTGACATAGAAATGAATATAGGGACTCCAGAAACTCATGCATACCCTAATCACGTCAATGAATCTCACCAAATTCAATCTTACTCCAACTTCAACAACAAAACTCAAGCCAACAAAATTGAAGCTCAGACAAATCCTAACAGAAAGACTTTCAACGTCTCTTCATCCATCTCGGATACGTCAAACGACAAGTAAACAAAGAACCTTCTCAAACTATCGTCAACACTACGAAACCACATCAAAAGATTGTGAATGATGCTCTTCAAACATTTGAGGAAAAATCAACATCAAACGGGACCACTACCCCAAAGCTCAGCAAAAATAAAGGTTTGTAAATAGCTTTGTATGCTTATAAGAATATTATTATCTTGAATTTTTACGACAACTTATCAAACACTTTATCTAAATTCATGTCATTTTTTTTCAGAACGAATGAATCAAATCCAATGTAGGAACTTTGTTGCGATGCGAAAGTTAATGGCGTCTTACTACAAACACAAAAGACCTGTTGATGGAAGACGTCTTATGAAGAAATGTTCTATGATGATGCGCAATGTGTAAGATAAGGTGTATATTAAGTACAGTAACCCAAAAGCGTTGGATTTTTCACCATTGTTATGTGACTAGCACGCTTTCTTTTACAGTAAGTATACGATGTATTTTGTATCCATCATAGTTGTCTTTAAGCAGGAATGTTGTTGTGAATGAATGAAAGCAGTTATCCTTTTCTCCAGACAAATCTGTAGTAGGACATTACTTTTCTGCAGTATGTTTTCACCAATTGAAGGCTTGTGCCTTTTTTTTCATGAAAGCAGGCATGTACATTCATTTTTGTAGTATTAAGTTGAAATTTTCTCAATATATGCATAGTTTTTGCCAAGTTTTTTTTTATGGTATGGTATGGTATGATTACACATAGAAATATTTCAATACCATTGGATTAATATGGTTGAAAAGCCTTGTTTTTTTTAAAAAACAGGTTCCCATATGATTCTTACATAAATTGAGATGATGCTTACCACTTCCTGTTATGAGTGCTTGAATGTACTTAAAACCACCCCATTTTTTACACTCTATTATCTTATGTGAGTGATTTCAAAAATAAAAAGATTACAAATGATGTAAAGAAAGATTCTGTTTATTATTATTCCATTCGGATTTCAACACAGAAAAAAGGAATATATCCTTAGCATGGACAGGCTCTGGAATAAAAAACTTACTTACTTACTCCTCCTGTCCATTTGTTGATATGTGATGTACTATGCCAGCGCTAGTACCTCTGTCTTCAACAGTTTTTTGTAAATCATTCAAGTCAATCGGCTTGGTAAACCATCCTTCATCCCTCCTCAGATTCAATATCGCTTTGATATCTCGAAAACAAGCATCGACTTCATCGTAAATCATATTTAAAAGATGAGGCATCTTGTAACGATGTACCTTTTTAAGGTCACGATATAGGTGCATGTTGAAAACGGAATCACATAGCTTACTGTAAAGGACATCATAGGTGTCTTCTTGAATTTTATGAAGTCGATAACGTCGATAAATAGTTTCTGTAGCCCGTTGTAACCCTACTTCCTGCCATAGTGGTAGTTTGCTCAACAGAAGATCAGCCATCCGTATTTCCCTAACGACTTTCACACTTCCTATGCTGTTCATTCGCCAGCACCTTTCCTGCAGATACACCTTTATCACAGCAAATGCCTGCTTTATGCAAATTGTCACTGCCGTTTCCAAATCACTTAGCAGTTTTCCTATATATCCACTCATGATTAAAGAATAACAAGTCACCACGCGTAAATACTGTGAAAGACAGACTTTTTTAAATCAGTTTGCTTTTCTTTTTATATAATTTATGATATGAATGGGGTATGGTTTTTTAAACCTCCACATACAATGCTGAATGTATAGAAGATTCTGATGCAAAAAAATAAATGTTATCTCCAAAAAAATCAATTCATTTTACGCAGTAATGCACGACTACATTTAGCCTTTTTATTTTTGATCAACATTGTCAACTTCATTAACGCATAGACAGCTAAATATGCGTTGATCCAAATCCTTTGACCCCCCGCTCTGTTTCATCTAATAACTATAAGATACGTATTCAATTGTGGGTTACACATATGCAATACATGTGTATATGCATAAATCATACCATAACTTCTTTAATTTCCACACTTTCAAATTTTTCAGGTATGATTTGAGCGATGCGGTCCCCCTCTTTAATTTCGAAGTCAACATCACTGTGATTGTATAAGATTACACACACATTTCCCCTGTAATCAGGATCGATTACGCCACCTTTTTGGACATGAAAGAAAATCACGACCATCTCGTAATATTAAAAAATGCGTGTTTGCCCGCTTATAAAAATTCATGCATTACCTCCGATGTCAATATTGTTCGTAATCGCAAGGCCAGATCTTGGGGCTATACGACCGTAAGTTCCTGGAGGTAATTTTACTTGAATGTCGGTTTTTACTAGACATGATCCACGTTTTGGAAGTGTATAACAGTAAGCACTATACATGAAGCATTATATGTACCATTAAAATACTCCATGAAATTGTGTGTTTTAAAAACTAGCAGCATACCTTTTCAAGTCTATCCCTGCAGCGTACTTGCTCCCCTTTGAGGGTGTTTTAGCTTTCACTGAAAGTTTTACAAACTGTATGACTGACATTTTTGTGTTAAATTGCAAAAATTTACGCTATGGTGTAGTTCGAAGTGATGTTTTGTGAGCGGATCTGATACATTTTTGAGTTTTTTTGAATGGCAACCGTGACCAAGTTTTTTATTGGTCTCGACGGGAGTGGTGGTAAGACATGTAGCTTGTTCACAATATCAAGGACAGGTTGATTGCTCGTAAGTGGAAAAGTACCAGTCAATTTAACCATATTAAATTAGAACAGTAAACTACCATTACCGAAAGAAAGCCTTACGTTACAACCTACGAGAATTATAGCTTTGTAGTGTGGGAAGATGTGTAGAATGTAGAACTGTGGTATCGAAATAGATAGGTAATGGATATACAAGCATTTAAATCCTGTGAAAATCTCTATAAATGCCTATGTCACGAATCTTAAAACCTCCAACGTCAACTTTAACTTGGTAGCATAGGGGTGAGAATATGCAAGCATTTAGAAATCCTGTGAAAACATCTCTATAAATGCATGCAACGAATCTAAAACCTCCAACGTCAATTTAACATTGCTAGTATAGGTGTGAGCCTCGATGTTCTGAAATTTACAACATGTTAAAACTTAACATAGCTAGTATAAGAAAACTTCTAATCGTTCCCTGACACTAACATGGATGGCTTAAAATCCTTGTGTATGTATGTCACTGTAATATTAAACAAAAGTGAGTCAAAACTAAACAAAGGTGAGCCAATACTAAACAACAAGTGAGTCAATATTAAACAAAAGTGAGTCAATATTAAACAAAAGTGAGTCAATATTAAACAAAAGTGAGTCATATAAACAAAAGTGAGTCAATATTAAACAAAAGTGAGTCAATATTAAACAAAAGTGAGTCAATATTAAACAAAAGTGAGTCAATTTTATTTAAAAGTGTGGTAATGTGGTAAACCTGATGGACATATTGGTGAAAACCATAATCCAAATATGGAAATTTGGATGGCTATCGCATGATTTAACGTAAAACAAGCAGGACATCACTATATGCGTTCTGTCCTGTATCTGAGTCAATCTTAGAATCCATGGGTCTGTATTTCCTCAAAACGACAGAAGAAGCGTATATATGGATGTAGATGAATAATTTTCTTTGGTTTAAGAGTGTTTCATCATCAATCCTTGAGCTGTGCAATGGAAAATTACGCAAGAATTTTATGGCTATATTAACATGCACAGCTGTATGGATTCCAAGTTGTATATAGTCGATCCCTATACTAAATATGGAAATTTGTATACCTGTCACACGATTTAACGTAAAAACAAGTGGGATAGCACTATATGTGTTTCAGTCCAGTATCTACGAGTCAATCCTAGAATTCGTGGGTCTGTATTTCCTTAAAAAGACAGTAGTAGCATTGATATGGATGTAGGCGAATGATTTTCTTTGGTTGAAGAGTGTTTCATTATCAATCCTTGACCTTTCACCCTGTCTCTCTTTTTTTGACATAATACGATAACAACACCCCTCGTGTAGTGGAGAAGTATGAAGAATGTAATTTAAGTAAAACACGGCGGCATGTAAAGTGAGCCCAGCCCTCACTTTAAAAGCACAAGATATCAACAAAGAAGGCGCAGTTTTCTTGTCGCATTATTTTCTGTGTATTATACAAACACAACGAAGTTCGCATTAAGAGAAATTTTTGGGCTTTCGCCACTTCTTTTTCGTAAATAGTTTTGATCCTTCGTACTTGGAAATAGAAACTTATTCTGATAAGGTTTGTTTTACAATTTTTTTTAGTTGGTGAACGTTGGCTAAACCTTTTTTTTAGTTTGTAATGTGTAGATATGGCTTCGAAGTGTGAAAAATGTTACCTTCAATCCGACTCAGTGATTTACGAATCTGAGGATGATGAGGATGACGAGGATTTTGGAATCTATACTCGTGATATGGGAGAAGCTTATCCTGGTCAACTGCGCATGTGGATAAAGGAAAATACTACAGAGTACCCGACCTTGAACCTTGGACGTAACATCAACTCGAAGAAAAATGTTTATTTCCTTGAATCTGTACACAGATGCGATTCATTTATTTCACCATATATTTAGGTGTGTCCTACTTCAAAATAACTTCCGCCATGTCCATAGACTCAGGAAGCATGCTTGAGGAAATAACAGCTTGTGATTTACGCTGGAAAATTACTATGAAGAAATAATTTTTTATGTAGAAAGCATTTCAACACATCGAGAGAAAGCTTCATCAATTAATGGAAAAGTCATGCATAATTTACTTAATGAATGGAAATTGGGGAGTTAGTGAAATATGTACGGAGATATTGGTAAATAAAAATATGCTACAAATATCTTACTATACACCACTTCTGTGCATAATTTTTTTTTTGCAAAATGACGTAAGATAAAATACTTTGGTATAAAATCTCCACAAATTTTGTTTTACACATCATACATAAATTCAAGACTAAAATCACATCATGGCAGGAACATCATCTGCAGCTCTTCTTGAGGATGAACGCGTCCTTGTACGGAAAATACAGGGATATTTTTGTCGTTCCCGGCCCTACAACTGCGTTGGATTTCAATGTGCACCTTTAATCAACGGATTTCCAATCGATGGAGTTCATTTCAACTCACAGGATGGAATGGTTAAAACTACTGTTTGCCTACACACAGGTCTTTGCAACCCTTTGGAGGAAGTAATGTACTTTCTTTATAAACTTCTTGCTACAAAGCGTCTGTCAACTGGTATTTGGAGTTCTCTTTTCCCTACATGGGAAAGACCTGGGTCTTTATTTTCGGAGGACATCAGGGGGGACTGCGCTGGGTTTTCTTTGTATACCCAAGGAGAACCTTCAATTCCAATACTTCAGGCTGGTATACATTATGACGCACTTTCAAAAACTCCTTTTACAACCATATGTGACCATAAAGAATATGCGATGGATCCGTTCGCATGAAATATGCTCTGATGCAAGCCTGTATCTTAATAGGAGGTATGCTAATGGATCAGCGTATTGGTAAGTTGCAGTACAATCCTCATTTTTTTAAATCTCGCACGAATTGTTTTTTCATAGTGTGTTTGTTTGGATAAATTTCAGATGTCTATCATTTCATCTTGCAATATGGTTGGCTTGAATCTTTAAACCGGAGCGGACTAGCATGGATGGATTTCATGCTTACACCTGAAAGATGGCCAATATATATTGGTGTGAGTGTACCCGGATGGATTGTATGGCATCCATCAACTTTTTGTAAGTTACGTATGAACTTGTATATGCATTTTGTTACTTAATTGATTATATGATTTCCATATTTTTTTCATTAGTTGTACCTCCGTCAACGGAGACGGCAAACTCGACCACGTCACAACCTAGAGAAATTGACTTGTCTCTCAACACGATGGTGAAAGACTTTCATGGAGTCAAGATGGTAAATCTTTGAGCGAATAGGATGGAATGGTCGGCGTTTGTTCTTTTCTTTCCATATGGGTCGGGAGTCACCACGCTTAGTTAAACAGCTAGCTGAATTGTGGAAATCTGGAGGATTAGCACATGGTGAAATGATTGAAGCTCTGGAAGGAGCATTAGCAACATTGCAATGAGATAAAAGCAAAATTACATTGAGTGAAATCAATAAAAATCAGTTTTCTTAAAATAAAATATTCATCTGCCAATTTTGTTTTTTTTTTTGCATTGGGTTTGACATTAAAAAGAACAGGTCCAACCGGGATTTGAACCCGGGACCTCTCGCACCCAAGGCGAGAATCATACCTCTAGACCATTGGACCTCTAATGAAGATCTTAGTATTTGGTTAATATTTATATATTTAAAAATTTACTGTAGGCATGTATGTGTTTCTTTATACTTATCAGCAATATTATAAGCTCTGAAAACCTATTGATTTGAAACTAAGGGAGAAGTCAAGCTTCTTCTTCCTCATATAATACCACGTGAACATTTATATGGTTAGATTGTATACATCCTTTTATACATTGTTTACGCTAATGATGATGTCACCTCACCTATTTTATAAGTTTCGTACCATGCTCTGCATGCTTAGACCTTTAAATTGTTATTAGCGATGGTTTGCATCATTTACGATAAGCATATATAAAGCGAGTGTATATATGCTACGTCATTTTACACTGTACTGTAATCCATGAATACCACTGTTTTGATGTGTCATCTCTTGATAATTATCTGGCTGCATGGAATTTGATGTGAAATCCATGAATGAATGTTTTGATGAGTGAAAATTTTACCTTTTTTCACCTCTATGATGAGCATGAAATCTAGGTATGAATCGGTATGGCGATATGAATGAATTGGAATCTGTCACATAACCTGTACATACACTTTGTCACAAACTTGTACTTAACTACACTGTACTATAAAATTTCATGTTATTGAATATTTTTGCGGGACGTTACATGTGAGCGTTCGTGTCTTTGACACATCACTCTCCATTCCACTTTATAGTGAAAATATTTTATGGAGTATGTATGTCACGTTACATATATACGAGTTCGTACCTTTTACATATCACTCATTATTCCAATTTTTCAAGCGATTTCACATAACCAGGTCTTTACGATACGTTACGGAAGCCGTGATTTAAGTATCTTAATAGCATGAATGACTTTATGAGCAGATATTATCCTCACCCACCGTGGGAGAATGAACGGATTGGTATGTAGTGGGGAAATGAATGTGTTGAATCCATGCTATGTCGGCAATTTTTACCAATTGAGCATGTAATCTAGGTATGGATATCAGTGCTGTAATGAATGAAATTTGACCTTTCACCTCTCTGATCATTATCTTCATTGGAGTGAGTGTGATGTGAAGAGACGCATTTTTAGGTGACCAGTATTGGGATGACTCATCTTGATTAATTAAAATTTTAACCTCTCTGATCTTTTATCTTAATTGAGTGAGATGTGAGCGGAACAAATGAGTACATGAGCAGCAGCCTGGGACTTTCACCACCTACTTTCATTTCCATGGGCACATCGGGGTTGCTTGTTGTTGTACTGAATGCTACTGCTTTATTGATAATGCTCGAAGGCATGGTAAGAGTGTACATGTGGTATGTTGACACGTTTCAATTTCTAAAATGTCGTCTTAGTACCCCCAAATACCGCAAGAGCTGCTATTTTAGGCTCTTTTGGAGAAAGGCCAACAATTTTGGAGACCCATTCTGATAAATCTTGGTTCCAACAATTTTCTGGACTATTTGACTCCACTTAATTGTGTCGATGCTGCGGTCAGTCTCATGCTCCAGTTTCTTCTTATCTTTTAAATAACTGATAGAAAAGAGAGACTCGCCACAATTGCTCCGAAAGTTGTAGCAATGTGGCACCTATTCTAAAGTACGTGAATAAAAGAAAGCGTAAAAATGGGTATAATCATGAAATATGAGAATGTCATCCCCATATTTTAAAAAATTTACTTTTAAAACGCATGGCTTTTCTTAAACTAAAATCATGTGTAGAACATGAGAGGCTGATCGTACAAACTCAAGATAGTTGGTCGCTTTGTAATGCAAGCACCCTATTCCTGTCATAGAGTAAACTGCCGGCCGGCAGCTTCCTCAATGATGTTTCGGGCTGTTCATACCCAGCCCGTTTTTCTTCTTCTCATCCCCTTTTCGTGTTTTTAGTAAAACAACACATTGCACACAGCTAACCTTTTACAATTTTCAGGTTTTTCAGTTATTAACTCACTGATTACATCAAAATCCTCAATTGCAATAGTTTTTAGTTTACTTTTGCTTTAGCCACTTTACTGGTACAATGAAAACGTGGTTGTATGGATTTTGGTACATATGAACAGCCCATTACGTCATTTTTAAAAAAAATTCTTTTTCTCATATCTCATAGACGCATGAAAATATTTTCTCAGTTTTTTCTGAGTGGGTTCTAAACTACTTGACAGTTCGATTCTATAATTTTTATGATAATATTTTCATGCGTCTTGCTATTAAAGCTTGTCAAAGTTTACATTGACAACTGCCAAAAATTTCAAAATTTCAAATTTTTTGCATGTTTATTTATGGTATTCATAGCGTATTAGAATAGCCAAGTTGTCTAATACTTTTTAGTTTTCCTGTAAATAATATTATTTATGATACATCTAAAAAGAACACACTATTTAATGAAACTGCAAATTTAAAAAAACTAAAAACTACTTATTTTTCGTCTTTAAAAACTGTATTCATCTGTATATGAATACCGAATCAAAATTATGTCGCCGACCTTTTCGTGAGTTGGTGCGATCAGCATCATGAACACACACACAAAAATATTATATATAAATATTGTGGTTCAATATTTCAACTATTTCATTTTATCTCTACAAAATAAAGAATAATATATATTATAACATAGCAGTTTCTGAAAATGAATTTAAACGCAATAAAAACACAAAAATGCGTTCTATTTCCTTCTGATAGCCTCCATCCTGTTCATAAGTGGGTTTGTTCCATTAACATTGCACTGCGGAGCTTTTCTATATCTTGGCAAATTCCTTGGAATCTGCGATGGATGAAGAGCATCAGGTTGTTGGGGCAATTTGGGAAACCTGCCTCTTGCAGGATAACCATTCAATTCATCAGCACTCATTTCACCAACCAGCGTAGTATTCGGACACTGCGTAACTTGAGGTCCAAACAACTGTCTTATTTAAAGCTCCCTTCGAAACTCTCCATTCCACTCAATGTTTCTATTCAAATGCTCAAACATAGTAAGCCCAGCAACATTTGGAGGATCCGTTATAATAACCTGACGATTACCGTGTCCCGTGCATTTTCACTCCAAGAAAATCCCAATAGCTTTCATCGCGCTTGAGACTCCTACAAAGAGTAAATCCCGGTTGTCTTGGATAATAATAAAGATTTCCCGTGCACATCGCCTCATTAGTTCCAAATCCACCGGCAACAGCGCTTCCATTTCTTGGCGTTGTGTCGTATTCACATCCTAAAATTTGAAAAAAAATAATAAATTTTCCGCCAATTTTAAATAAATTCTTTTTCCGTCAAAAACTTACGTTGAACTAGCATATCCCCTGGTAATAACCTCCTCTCTTCATGAAGCATCTGAAACTGCTGAAAGCTAAAGTTCCAATTGTCATCATGAACAAACCAAGGAAGTTCCTTATTCCCCTGATATGCATGATACGTGCAGCCGATCAGTCGTGTGGGTGGGTTGAAAGGTCAAGTAGTGAAATTGGTTTTTAGCAGGGATTCTTCATA
>LJIJ01004226.1:0-15562 GCA_001718145.1 Orchesella cincta
TACTTACGGAGTAATGCGAAAAAGGGTAGTTAATGACTCATACTTTCGATCGATCAATCAAATATATTTCGTTCAGTCGGGTAATCGAATATATACATGACACAAGATTTTCTTTAATCTATCTTGTCTTTGTAACGAGTTGAGAATACGCACTTTACAGCTTGTTTGCAATGTAAGCAAACGACTGTTTATTTTCAGAAGTTAAGTAGTTTGTAATTCGCAAATTCAAATTCTTGTGTTTCGTTTGCGGTCATTATTGAACAAAAGAATTAGTAGCAAATTGAAGTTTTGCTTTAGTTTTTAAGTCGAAAACATCTTTGTTCGCCAAGTTAAACTGTGTTTTAGATTAAGCGAAAAAATTTGTCTTACAACAGCATTTACTTTATCTCCTTCACATTTGTATATTAGAATACTTTGTTTAGTAGCGAGGACCTATACACAGTGGGCGAGCTCCATGTCCTCTTGTAATGCATGGCAAGAGTTCACATAGATATGTAATCATTACTAATAGCTGATCCAAAAACAACTCAAAATGATGAAATAGATAGCTGAAAATATAAAACGGGAAATCATTTTTTAAGTGTAACTGCGTATATGAGGCCCAGTATATTTAATGTTTTAGCTACTTAATTACTTCCTTTTCAACTGAAAATTTGAAATGTATCAGTTTGATAATTGAGAAGTGGCGTATAGTTCAGCTATGAGCGTTTTAACTATTGAACGTTTTAATGTTACATTTAAGCATGTCTTAACCATACATGGATTTGTTTTATTACCAGCAGTTTTCGTGTCAGCTTGTAAATTTGAAAAATAAATTATTCAACAAAAACACCGGTTTTCAATATTTTTTGCTATCTAAGCTCTTCCTTACACGTATTTCCATCGTCAGAAAAACAAATTATGATCCAAAAGACTTTGTCTTGTTTTTGCAAATAATTTTATTTTGTTCTTCATGAGTTTGCGTTATTCACCAAAATTCTATTCCGAGTACAGGCCACGCCTGCGTGAACTCCAAACGAGATAGAAATAACAACCCCGGCACACTATTACTTGCTAAACACGTTAACGAAAAATCATTTAAACATGTCTCAAAATCTTCATAAATATGATTCTTTAAGATTGGTTTCAGAAACATTCGTTTATAAACTTTCCAGAGAATACCACAAAAATAAACTTCCTAAAAAACCTCAAAATTATTTATTTCAGTATTTCCTTAGGAACATTCCCCAACCTCATTCTAGTATAAATATATTTTTCTAAAACACTCCTCAATTTAATTTTTAAATATTTGTCAAAGCTTTTCTCAATCATTCATCAAGCATTCGCAAAACAGCTCTCCGAAGAAAAGTTGTTACAGCATAGCAAACACAATTTGAAATAACTTTTGCAAATTTTTGATATAAGGAGTTTATAACGCCAAACTAAAGCGTTTTCTAGTGCCTGTTTAAACCGTGATGGGGTGAGGTGTAAATCCTTTAATATTTAAACAATGGCTCAAAACTTCACAAATTCGTCTGTCACAACGGAATCCTCAACCTTGACAGGGCTAAATGCAGATCTCAAAAATTATTCTCTTGATTCAACTACTGATCCAACACTATGCAACAATTGGGCCGGTGTGGAGTTATACGAGCAGTTCAATGATAGCAACCGAATCAATAATCGGATTCTCTTTGTTGATGCTCTGTTTCAGCGGTGGAAAAACATTTACGTTATAGTTTCTATTATGCGGTGAGAGACCTGTTTACTACAGAACTTAATTTATAATCACAACTTTTTATTGCTTTTGCGTTGCGGTTTTTAAGTAAAGTTTTAAATAAAATCATGTAAATATGAATAAATAGAACGTTGTTATAATATTTAACTTCCCACAGAAAAAATAACAAGCAGAAAATTAGTAGGATTGGGCTTGTATCTGCTTCACTTGACCATGCGGATTTTTTTGGTGACATTTCTATTGATGCCAGTCGAGGTGAGCTTCTAATAAAGTTTTCATAATCGCAGCAATTACTCGGCTTGTTTGAGCCAGAAATAAGGATGTGTTTCGATTTTCTCCAAGACAACTGTAACAGTAACATATTGAAAACATAATACAAATTTCCTTTTAGATCGGTTGGTGTTACATTGTTTTTGGCAAGCAGGGGATTTCATATGCAGACTCATGTTATTTATCCAAGATTTTGGGCACTGGGTTATTGGCTTCGTAATCGTCGCCTTCAGCCTGGATTTATATTTTGCGGTTGTAAAACCCATGAGAATAACCTACGCAGACCGGCGTGTAAAGGTTATGCTCATCACAGCCTGGATTGCAAGCTTCCTTTGCAGTTTGCCCGCAGCAATTGTATGGCAAGTTGAGAAATTTCATTTTTACGATGGATGCGTTTACCAAAACTTCTTCACATCAAGGACGTATGAAGCTGTCTACATTGCGTTCACTATCTTTTATCTCTACGTGTTTCCACTCTCAACGATTATATTTTGCTACTCCTGCTTTTTATACCAAATTTTTCATGTCAATATTAAAAATTCAAATAGTGAGCAGGCAATAAATTTGCTAACATTTACCAATTCTAGATTATTTTATAAAACAAAAAGTTTAACATTTTTACAGATAATCCACTTAGACGGTCAAATACGGCTGGATTTAGTCGAGCAAGGGTTCGAACGATGAAAATGACTGTGAATATTATCACTATTATTCTTTGCTTGGCCCCCTACGCTATCCTGGTAGTTTGGTAAGAAAATACAGTGAAAACGCATCAAGCTTTAAAAAATATCTTTCTTATGCCTCATTTCCCCATTAGGTATTATATCGACAATGAATCCGCAACTGTCCATGGACGATCGCATTCAAATAATCATGTGACTCCCTTGACTTTCTTGAAAAATGAAAGAAGCCATAGATAACTGGATTCAGAACGGAGTTGGAACCCACAAACAGAAACATGATTATTTGAATGCGATCGTCCATGGACTGTGCGGATTCATTGTCGATATAATACCTAATGGGAAAATGAGGCATAAGAAATATATTTTTCAAAGCTTGATGCGTTTTCACTGTATTTTCTACCAAACTACCAGGATGGCGTAGGGGGCCAAGCAAAGAAAGTAAGTAGTGATAATTGTCACAGTCATTTTCATCGTTCGAACCCTTGCTCGACTAAGTCCATCCGTATTTGACCGTCTAAGCGGATTATCTATAAAAATGTTAAACTTTTTGTTTTTTAAAATAATCTAGAATTGGTAAATGTTAGCAAATTTATTGCCTGCTCACCATTTGAATTTTTATTATTGACATGAAAAATTTGGTACAAAGTGCAGGAGTAGTATAATCGTTGAGAGTGGAAACACGTAGAGATAAAAGATAGTGAACGCAATGTAGACAGCTTCATACGTACTTGATAGGCAGAAGTTTTGGTAAACGCATTCATCGTAGCAATCAAATTTCTCAACATGCCCAACAATTGCTGCGGGCAAACTGCAATCCAGGCTGTGGCGAGCATAACCTTTACCCGTCGGTCTGCGTAAGCTATTTTCATGGGTTTTACCACCGCAAAATATAAATCCAGGCTGAAGGCGACGATTACGAAGCCAATAACCCAGTGCCCAAAATCTTGGATAAATAACATGAGTCTGCATATGAAATCCCCTGCTTGCCAAAAACAATGTAACACCAACCGATCTAAAAGGAAATTTGTATTATGTTTTCAATATGTTACTGTTACCAGTTGTCTTGAGAAAATCGAAACACATCCTTATTTCTGCTCAAACAAGGAGTATTGCTGCGATATGAAACTTTATTAGAAGCTCACCTCGACTGGCATCAATAGAAATGTCACCAAAAAATCCGCAATGGTCAAGTGAAGCAGATACAAGCCAATCCTACTAAATTTTCTGTTGTTATTTCTTCTGTGGGAAGTAATATTATAACAACGTTCTATTTATTCATATTTACATGATTTTATTTAAAACTTTACTTTAAAAAACCGCAACGCAAAGCAATAAAAAGTTGTGATTATAAATTAAGTTCTGTAGTAAACAGGTCTCTCACCGCATAATAGAAACTATAACGTAAATGTTTTCCACCGCTGAACAGAGCATCAACAAAGAGAATCCGATTATTGATTCGGTTGCTATCATTGAACTGCTCGTATAACTCCACACCTGCCCAATGGTCGCATAGTGTTGGATCAGTTTCTGAATCAAAAGAATTGTTTTTGGGATCTGCATTTAGCCCTGTCAAGGTTGAGGATTCCGTTGTGACAGACGAATTTGTGAAGTTTTGAGCCATTGTTTAAATATTAAAGGATTTACACCTCACCCCATCACGGTTTAAACAGGCACTAGAAAACGTTTAGTTTGGGTTATAACTCCGTTATATCAAAAATTTGCAAAAGTTATTTCAAATTGTGTTTGCTATGCTGTAACAACTTTTCTTCGGAGAGCTGTTTTGCGAATGCTTGATGAATGATTGAGAAAAGCTTTTGACAAATATTTAAAAAATTAAATTGAGGAGTGTTTTAGAAAAATATATTTATACTAGAATGAGGTTGGGGAATGTTCCTAAGGAAATACTGAAATAAATAATTTTGAGGTTTTTTAGGAAGTTTATTTTTGTGGTATTCTCTGGAAAGTTTATTAACGAATGTTTTTTAAACCAATCTTAAAGAATCATATTTATGAAGATTTTGAGACATGTTTAAATGATTTTTCGTTAACGTGTTTAGCAAGTAATAGTGTGCCGGGTTGTATTTCTATCTCGTTTGGAGGTCACGCAGGCGTGGCCTGTACTTGGAATAGAATTTTGGTGAAAAACGCAAACTCATGAAGAACAAAATAAAATTATTTGCAAAAAACAAGACAAAGTCTTTTGGATCATAATTTGTTTTTCTGACGATGGAAATACGTGTAAGGAAGAGCTACATAGATAGCAAAAAATATTGAAAACCGGTGTTTTTGTTGAATAATTTATTTTTCAAATTTACAAGCTGACACGAAAACTGCATGTATGGTTAAGACATGCTTAAATGTAACATTAAAACGTTCAATAGTTAAAACGCTCATAGCTGAACTATACGCCACTTCTCAATTATCAAACTGATACATTTCAAATTTTCAGTTGAAAAGGAAGTAATTAAGTAGCTAAAACATTAAATATACTGGGCTCATATACGCAGTTACACTTAAAAAATAATTTCCCGTTTTGTATTTTCAGCTATCTATTTCATCATTTTGAGTTGTTTTGGATCAGCTATTAGTAATGATTACATATCTATGTGAACTCTTGCATGCATTACAAGAGGACATGGAGCTCGCCACTGTGTATAGGTCCTCGCTACTAAACAAAAGTATTCTAATATACAAATGTGAGGAGATAAAGTAAATGCTGTTGTAAGACAAATTTTTCGCTTAATCTAAAACAGTATTAACTTGGCGAACAAAGATGTTTTCGACTTAAAAACTAAAGCAAAACTTCAATTTGCTACTAATTCTTTTGTTCAATAATTTGCAAATTACAAACTACTTAACTTCTTAAAATAAACAGTCGTTTGCTTACATTGCAAACAAGCTGTAAAGTGCGTATTCTCAACTCGTTACAAAGACAAGATAGATTAAAGAAAATCTTGTGTCATGTATATATTCGATTACCCGACTGAACGAAAATATATTTGATCGATTTGATCGAAGTATGAGTCATTAACTACCCTTTTAATCCGTAAGTATTCAGCATTCGACTTTGCTTGATATTTTATGGATTTGGATTCCTAAAACAAATTTGCTTAACCACTTGCATACATTTCAAGAAAGGTTGTGTAGTGCTCGTTCCCTCGCACAGTTCCTCAATTCCACTACAAGACACTAGAAGAATTCTTTTATACTAAAATATCAGACGAGGAAGTGATTGTTCTTGTAGATATAAAACTTATACATATGTACTTTTGTAACTGTAGGATCAAGCCTATTATTGTATTAATTACATCAAAATGTCTACTATCCTATGCAATATGTTACAGCAAACTTTTTGTATTTCCCTAACTAAATTTGGTGGCTGTTAACTCAAGCCAGACATGCAAGAATGGTTTGGACGTAAGTGCATTGCACATTATTTGAACGCCCCGTAACACAACCAAAACAAGCAGACCAAAAATAAAATTACAATTATGCCAACTACACTACACGCTCAAATTGATCACTAACTAATAAACTGCTTTATAAAAACTTTTAAAAACATAATTAAAATCGAGATGCTAATCATCAGAAATTAATTTATGTTAGAACCCGAGTACCGTGATTACAGTATAAACAGTCTTATTGAGATTCTTTCACTGGTAATATCTCCCAAATCTTACATTTACTGCATAGCTAAACTTCATGTCCACAAAGCCCATAAACTAAATTCAACATTTCTAGTTTTACTAACATTTGCTAATAACATCAGAACAAATACATAAGCTAGTTACTGAACTGCAGTGCAATAACAGGCAACCGTTTTAGGACAACAAAATAATCGAATCTAAAGCAGATATTTACAGTGGAGAACAGACAAACATAGTTTTCCATTTGAGGACAAAGAAATTGATTTAAAACTTCAACGTTTGACTGATTTTTTTACAATGCTACCCACCCATAAAAATGTGGGATTAGAATTTACAAATTACAAATTAAACTTCTGATAAATAGCAGTTGACTGCTTACATTGCAGACAACCTGTTTAAAGGACACTGTCACGACTCCAGGTTTTGGTGAGAAATTGACTCACGTATTTTAAATCACAAATACTTCATTTACCAAGAGGGAACATTTCTCCGCATCTATTATATGTTAGTTTGCTTCATCTCCGTTTTACATTTAACAAATATCAAAAAAGAAAATAATCAATATTGTATGTTCGCCAAACATTTGGAAAACAAAAAATTGCTAAGGTATGCGTAATTCCTGCATTGTTAAGTAGAACAATTTAAAAAATGGTAAATATTAAATCCTGCTCACCACACAACCATTGTATATTGGAAATTTCAAAAAACTTGTTCCAGTTTCATACTTTTCAGCCTTCACTTTCATAGATGGATATAAAAAACTTGTTACGTACCTTGCCCCATTCCCAAGTTTGTAACTGCATACATTTGTACTAGCAGCAGAATACAACAAAAATATATTAGCTATGAAAAAATATTTTGATCCTGTCAACAGTCTTTCGAGAAAATATTTCATACGCTGACATGAAATATAGTCCTCACTGGACCATGACTAATCTATCTATCATCCAATTTCACATTTAATTGAAAGGATTAACGAACACTACCCACAATGTAAAATGTGCTAATCTACTAAGAAAACGCATGTTTGAAGGAATATAAAATATAGTGAAGTAATTCCTACATTCGACGTGTCACTCAAAAAATCTTGAAGTACTGAGCGCATATAAAACTGGTTTTTGTAAGTAACTAAATTTCTTGGATTAAACAGTTGTTTGCCTACATTGCAAGCAAGCTGTATGATGAGAACTTCTAAATCTAAACTGCAGAAGGAGGTTATAATTTTTGTAGAACTGTCTCGCTATTGTGTAAAATATATGTGTTCGACTAACGACATAATCAGAGCTAAAACAAACGTATTCGACTACAATTTTGCAGAAACTAAATCTAAAATTTCAACGTGCTAACAGCTTTGCTTTAAACTAATAGCTTGTCAATTGGATTGCAAAACGCAAACTAAATAAATTTCTGAAACAATCAGTGTTTTTACAATGCCAAACAAGTTCTAATACTTCTAACTCATTAACAGTGTAAAATACTCCAGTATTCCGTGAATTCAAACACTTGAAGCCCTTATTAGAAATTAAAATTGGTTTGACCCTTAGTCCTGTGCTGGGCGAAAATACGTCACAGAGAATTATGAGAAACACATAACCTTTTAAAATCTAACACGATGTTAGCTTTGCAAGGAAACGAGTTACAAGCATTCATACGATAGCACTTCGCCCTTACACACTAATTTGAATTACTTAAACAAAGTGTGCACAACTTTATATTAGTGTTTGTTGTCAGCTCAAGATTAATTAATTGAGCATTCAAATTTTAGTATAAAAACATTTCAAAACTACAATTCAATTTCTAAAAGTGCAGATTAAAATTACACCGTGATCTAAGTAACAATTAAGATGCACTGACTTATAATTTGTAAACTAGCTATATTTCTCAAATGAAGCAATTGTTTGCTTACATTGCAAAAAAAGGAATGTGTACTTCTAACTCGTTGCAACAGGGACAGGTTTCAATTTACATGTTACTTGTAATGCAATACCCCAAATGGCAGTAACGTGTGCAGCATTGCGGTAAGAATGTAGATTGATGTGTAAAGTGCGTGTGCACCTATTGTGAACCTACAATGTAATTTGATTATTTATATCCTTAACCGTCGTTTTCTTTTTGGTTACTTATTCAAATGATAAAACCAGTTTAAAATAAATGCCTTTGCAGTAATTTTTGGCGTGAAACTCTCTAACTAGTTGTAACACAATTATTTCATCTTCAATCCTGGTTTGAACAGTGTCGGATTTTTGACGAGCGGAGAGCAACAAGAGTAATTTTCGTTTCTTCATTATGGAAGCTGCCGTCCGTTCTTAACTGCAACGTCTTAAGGCTTCTTTGTACGGCATTTTTGAGAAAACGTGTCACTTCATGTGAGTGGGGTTGCATGCAAACACCTATTTCAATTTAAAAACATATGTGTTATACGGATTAGAATGGATTCAGTTTCAAACATTATATAGAGTGCCATTATAATGACAATAGGTTCATCATTCCTTATAATATTGGAATTTACGAGGCAAATGCTGACTTAAAACGTACACAAATTTAATAAAATATCGTAAAACAGGGTCGTTTAACTCACCATAATTTTCATTTCTAGAAAAACTGCATCGGGGGACGCTGGCTATCCGAATAATCACACAAATGGTACTAGGTTGCAAATTCAATAGAGTATTTGATGATTCCGTCCCATCCTCAGCGATAAAGGAACTATTGAAAGATTAAAAACATATAGAAATGATTAACAGGGTTTATGGTAGAAATGAACAGTCGATTCTTAGTTTCCACTTCACTTTTTTGATCAACAAAATGTAAAAATTCATAATATTACTCATAACGAATACTGTAAGCTATTTAGAGTTAACAGAAAGAAAGAAACTACGTTACAGTATAAATTTTACCATCATACCTGCGGTACACAGCACAGTCAACAACTTGAGCAATATAAAAAACAGACCGCTTTAGTTGGGAACCGAAACGAAAATGACTTTTGTATTAGAATGCAAACGAGGAAGAAGATATGCAATCGTATGCATTGAAAAGGGTTCTGGATAAATATAAAACAGAAAAGACAGTTGCTTTTGCACGCATGCATGCATGCTCCACCACCAAAACTTTAAGTACGTTGACTTATTTTTAACTTTTCTGTAAACACAGAGTGACGTGGCTCACTCACATATGAGCTTACCGTCATATACCTTGCTTGCATCCCAAGATGTATATAAGTGTAGTATAGTTAGGCTTATATAATGTACATACATAATTAGCTCGTAGATTACCATTGCAGTAGGTACACTGCATCTCAACTTCTCTGTGCATCATGATCATGATGTTGTGCATAATATTTGTATGAATGATCTTTGAATGAACTCTTGATGACAGCTCGCAGTGGCGATCTGATTAATAAACGGAACACTTGCCTTTCTACTTCCATCAGTAATCATCTCTCTGAATTACTCTTGCATCTTATTTGCATATTACATACAATATTTCCGTAATACTTACGGAGCACGACCTAAGAGGCATTCCAAACGCCGGAATCGCGACTAAATTAAAATTAACTCAAAATAGTGAAAGTGACTTTTTCCATCCAAATTTGCATTAACAACTAGTGTTATTAAATGGAACATTGACAAATACAGTGTAAATTGTGAAAATCCAGCGAGCTCATCCTAACGACTCAATTATCAATAACTTATCCGTATCAAAATACATTATCAAAAATCGCCGTCTCACATCGCCCCGTACTCTCTTCAATGGAACAGTAAGCATTCTAATACAATAATTTTGATATTACACGCAAACAGCACGCATTTTGGGAGAAATTCGCATATATTCAAGCGTCATTCAAAATGGAGTTCATGCCAAAATACGACTCGACCCTTAGCACCACTGAAGTCGAAATGTTCTTTCGAAAATACAGTAACTGGGCAATATCACAAAACTACAGCAACTCTACCAAGAAATTCATCTTGTCTACGGCTTTTGAGAATCCAGAAGCAAATCAATGGTTTCTTCTGAATCAAGACCTCATTGAAGACAGAAACACTTCATTTGATGACCTTTGCACTGCTTTCCTTCGGAGGCACCAATGAACGATTTTGACAAACGACACATCTTAGAAATTTTGGAAGAGAAACCAAAATTGACGAATCAGCATCCTCCTACTTGCTCAGAATTAGATTCAAAGCTGGTAACAAGTGGGATTCATGACCGAAGAATCAATTGTCGACATATTGTTGCAATTTACCACAGCGAGTTGCTGATTTCATAGACACACGAGGGCGCCCAGTAACTTTTAAAGGGTTACAACGCGAGTGAAGCATTTTGAACAAAAAAAGATTCCAGGACTCTCCCTGAAAGCTACAGCATCCGAGGTTAAAGTTGAAGCAAACATAATGGCTACAGCACCATCTTCAGCATGCTTAGAGTCGCTTTTAAAGGCAGTAAACTCACTTCGCTCTGACTACGCACTTCTGAAGGAGGAGGTATTTAATCATGAGACTCGAAAGACTATCCTGCGTACAGAGACTCAATCGGAGACGAGAGCGAGTACAGTGAAGATGAGTATTATTATGAGGAAAGATGCACTTACTGCCACGCAATAGGTCACATTGAAAATAACTGCCGAAACAAACAACGCGATAGTGAGAGGTATCGTAGGAGAAGGGAAGATAGAGAGGGATCCTTCAGCCGTCTGAACCAGGGAAACTGATTTCAGGCAGGGTCAATGCCACCAAATTTTCAGTTGATCCTGCCGCAAACAAGCCAATTTACAAAGCAACATGCCCAAAATCACCAAATTTGTTACATTTGTTGTACAGAAACGGTCCACCACGAGCAACCACCATGAATTCGTCTTCAATCCCACCACCTCCAACTTACACAGAATCGAGCCTCCCAGCGTCACAAAATTTGAACACCACTCCTAAGAAAAGCCAAATCCTCATCCGTCCTGATTCATCCACAGCAACAATGTCACCATTCGGCTTTCCGACCTACAAAATCCCTCATTCATCACGCTAGCGGCAACGGAAGCCACCAAGGCCCCTCAATCAAAGTAAACATCGAAGGAAACTCTACAACGCCCTTATTGACTCAGGTGCCTTCTGCAGCCTGATTTCCAAAGACATTGCTGAGAACTTTCCAAGACTCAAAAACAAAGACATCGTTCTGCGCTCACTCTCAAACAACGTCATAACGGACTCAGGATTTGCAATCATCACGCTTCAAATTGGTGGAATGACTATCAACTTCCCATTTCTTGTCGTTGACAGCGACAAAGTCTCAGTTCTTTTCGGCTACGACTTTTTGGAGCGACTCTCTGTACAAGTTGACCCTGGGAACTCTCAAATCATATCACCAATACTTGGCACCGTTCCCTTCGCAAACCAGAAACAAAATTTCACCCACCGATTTAACATTGACCAGTTCATCAAAATTGAGACTGACTGCCAGCAAAATCAGAAGCGTGCGGATGACTTCCTATCAAGAAAACCTCCTGCAACAACGGTTTTTGCGGCACACACATCCCTTACCAACCAAAATTTTCAACCCTCATCTTCAGAAAGTCTGGAAACGGAACAAACATCCAAATATCTTCGTGGACTCCAAGAACCATGATGCTACCGAAACGGCTGCCTCTACTCAACATTACGGAATGCCTGATTCTCCGCATGCAACGACCTCACCTCCTACGACTGACCTGACAATGGAACGACAACTTGAAACGGAGCAGCCAAGACGGCCACGAATATCAATGACCTTTTCGGAAACCCATTCCTTTCTCTCTTCCCGGACAACCACCAGAAAAATGAGGAATTTAGCCAAGCAAGATAACATACCTGAACATCAACAATCCGGTACTCCTGAGGTAAAAATGCGCATTTATTTATCTTTCGCGTACCTGATTGACCATTACAAATGTTGTAAGTATCTTCATTCATTATTCTCATCTTTCTATCTCACCTTTTATCAAATTTTGAATCGGTAGCCTGATCATCTCCGATTCTTTTTGAGAGGTATTGACAACACAAAGACAAACGTATGAGTAGGTAGTATCTCATGAATGAGGACAATGAACGTTCACTGGACTTTAATCGTATGACGCATGACGTAATTAGGTATTTATTCAAAGCACAATTTTCTTGTTCATCCAAGCAGGGCATTCACTGCATTGAACAAGTCATTGAACGACAAAACGTTTGCTAGGTACATGACACGTATCACACACAATAACCTAGCTTCAGCAGCAAGTTAAATCAAGCACTTACTCACAAAGAAATTGGGTCAGTGACAGAATCTGACTGCCTTGCACATAGGCAATAGCTGCCCACCAACGACAGGCTCGTATTCTCACACGAGCATCACTCAGCCACACGCGCTGACTCATCACTCTTCACTTCCGAGTGATACATTTCAATAATAGGATGACGAATGTCCTCCGACTAAATTAGACTAGGCTATGTATAAAGAGCAATTAAAAATATATAAGGTAGGTATCCATTTCCGTTGTCCTCAATAACAAAGCAGAGTGGGACGATAAAATTTGACGAAACAACTGCGTAGGCTAACTTCCTTTTCCACTGCTTAAATTTCAAAATCTCAAAGAGCAAATATAATATTCTTTCCACCTAATTATTGAAAGTATGTCAATGACCATCACACCTCAATTTCCACGCAGCCTAAACGTTGTCAGACTATAGAGCTTGTAAGCAATTCCAAAAAGAGGAGGACAACCACTATGAAATCAATTTTGAAATTTTAAGTTTTCTCTGATTCCCTAATGCCACTGAAGAAATTTTCAGTGTGTGTGTCGTTCTCATCTTTCTCTTTTTGCAGAAACCACTTCTCCTGTACAGCAGTCACTTTTACAGCCCTTGATTTTTTTCACGATGGGACAACCACTAACTGACGATGTTCCAAATCAGCCCAGACTTACTTCTTCAGAGACCTATGACTCTGTACAACCTTCCGAAGGAACGTAACCCTCTTTGTGATCGAAGGATCATTTCCAAATTCTAACATCCTGAAACGCTCGGACAACTAGTTTTTTTCGAATTTCAATTTTTTCTTAATTTTTTGCCAAAAATTGGCAAAGGGATATGCTTTGATCAAAGTGTTTTCTAGTTTGTATTTACAGCAATTTCTCCTCCCGCTTTCATAAGTTGCCTCAAAGTTTGGGGAGAGGACAACCACTATGACATTTCCTGTCTGCAGCCATTCCTACCAACCTTGGAGTCAACCCGGTTTACCTTTCCGTTTCTAAATAGGCTATACTTAATTTAGACTACTTTAAGTTAACTTAAATTAAATACATTTCACGAAATACTTATTTTAAACATAATTAGGCTAGGAGTATTAGGGATTTGGACTCGCAGGAGTAGTTTCGATGAATCTGCCAACAAGAAAAAAACAGGTTTATTGTACCTTACTTCTATTAATTATTTTAACGATACTTTTTCAATATAGAAACCGTCATTACAAATGCACCTCATATCTTTTCCTCCTCCCATTTTCATGTTACTCTTCAGTTCATGTTATCCATTCACTCAATTTCTGAACCTTGGCGTTTTCGTTGAAACCCCCACTTTGATTTTGAGTGTACTTCGTTCGCATTTTAGTCGTCCTTTCACGCCGCTCTCTGACCCTTCTCACGACAGACGCTGGTTCTGGAGTTTGGTACGGGTAGTCAGCCGCGACCTGTGGTGGCGCAATAAAAATACCCACATCGTTCGTAACTTACGAAATGCGCATAAGCGTATCCTGCTGACCTGGGACCTATTTAATACCACTCTCTGACCCCTCTCGCGTCCGATGCTGGCTGTGAAATTGGTTTTGGTAGTCACCCGTGACCAGTGGGGCGCACTACAAGTACCCACACAAAAACGCATATGCGTAAGCAATACGACCCTGGCCATATTTCCAGCTAGTGTTGGTTTACCGTCACCGAGCACCAGCGTGTAGTCGGACTTGAGTTTTGAAAACGTTGCTTCCTTTCATTTAAAATCATTTTTCATTGTTATCGATATTAGAGTCACGTACAAATATTTCAGTTTCATCGCCTTCTAATTTTCATAAGTCTTACCAATTTACGAATCATTTTTGCCACTTCGAATTCGCCAAACGCGTCTCTTCTCTCCTTCATCCATCAGCGTGCAGTCTTCCTTAACTTCTAGCCTCCTTAACTTCCTGTCCTTCTACCTCCTCAGTTTGTTGGAGAAGAGGGGTGGAACGCAGTTTCTCAGCGTTAGTTGCCCTGAAAATACATTATTTACGAATTCAGATTAACCGATAATTTATATAATTAATTAGTCAAATTTATGGCATTAAATCGTTTATTTTAATTGAGTTTGAAATTAAGCAATCCATTAATTAAAAAAAGATTGGCAGGATTTGAACATGCGTGGTAGTACGGTAACTTCCTCAAAAGTTCTATTGTTGGCTCATCCATCACTGAAAACTGTAACAAAAAGTAGTTATTTATTCAAAAATGTAAAAAATATAATCGTACAAATATCTCACACAAGGTCTAAAAATTGTCACATTCGCAGAGTTACAAAATTATCCGATTCCAGTTTCACTAAAAAAATATTGTATTGTTTTGGCACAAAAAGTTATCCAAATTGTAACTAGTTTGTATTCAGAAAGAAAATTGTATTTTGCTCACCTTTGTTTAATTATGTTGTAATCCGGTAGCTGTGTGTTGAAGAACGGTATTTCAATCGAATTTCTTATAATTTATATCACAGGTATTGGCTATGCACACAGGTGTACTTTTATGTTAATTAGGAAAGTTACAGGTGGTTTAGGTAAAGCGAGTCCAAAGCAAGCAAGCGCACTCAAGTATGTATATCAGCTGTAGGTTACTCGATCTGTTTTTCAAGACCAAGCCCACATCTTGGTTTCCGCTCATCTCAGTTCTCCAGTAAGGGGCTGTTGTTGGAAGAGAGGGGTAGTGCGTTCTCACTCACATATGAGCTTACCCGTCATATAGCTTGCCTCAATCCAGTAACTATAAGTGTAGGCTATCACTTATCATGATGGTGTGCATAATATTATGTGTGAATGATCTTATGAATGAACTCTTGATGACAGCTCGCAGTGGCGATCTGATTAATAAACGGGACACTTGCCTTTCTGCACTTCCAATCAGTAATCATCTCTCTGAATTACTCTTGCATCTTATTTGCATATTACAATACAATCTTTCCGTAATACTTACGCGGAGCACGACCTAAAAGAGGCAT
>LJIJ01004227.1:0-15556 GCA_001718145.1 Orchesella cincta
TCTGTGCAAATAATTACCTTGGCTTGAGCAGTCATCCTGAAGTGATTCAAGCTGGAATAAATGCTCTGAAAAAGTATGGTGCTGGGGTTGAGCTCTGTGCGATTCATTTGTGGAACTCAAGACCTCCACAAGAGTTGGAGGCAAAAATTGCAAAATTTGACGGGAGGGAGGATGCTATTTTGTATCCAAGTTGCTTTGATTAGAATGCAGAACTTTTCAAGAATATTTTGGGGAAGGAGGATGCTGTAATTTTGGATGAGCTGAATCACGCAAGTATTATTGATGGGTTGAGGTTAACAAAAGGGGTGAAAAAGATAAGATACAAGCACAAGAACATGCAGGATTTGGAGGAGAGACTGGCTGAAGATGGGCAAGGGAAAAGGAGAAAGCTGATTGTAACTGATGGGGTATTTTCAATGGATGGAAATGTGGCACCGCTGAAGGATATCATGAGACTGGCTCAAAAGTATGATGCGTTGGTGTTTTTAGATGAGTGTCATGCAACTGGATTGTTTGGCAAGACTGGTAAGAATTTATGAAAAATATTATGATTTCATTGAATTTTTGGAAGAATTCAATTTGCGAATAGTTTTATTTATTTTAGGAAGAGGAACAGAGGAATTCTGGGGCGCGAAACCCGTCGACATCATCAATTCTACTTTAGGAAAGGCTTTAGGTAGTATTTAAATGCGTAATTAAAGTCTTTTTCATGAGGTTGGCAATGGTTAAAATTTTTATTCAATGGATTTTAGGTGGAGCTGCAGGTGGCTACACAACCGGTCCAAAAGAGCTGATATCTCTCCTCAGACAACGAGCTCGCCCGTACCTTTTCTCCAATCTCTACCGCCTCCAGTGGTGGGTTCCGCATCCAAAGCTTTGGATCTCCTCCTAGCTTCATCTGAGCTGACCCAAAAGGTTGCTGATGGAACTGCCCAGTTTAGAAAGGGAATGACTGACGCTGGCTTTACAATTTTAGGAGAAGATCATCCGTAAGATTTTTGAAACGAGGCACATATTACGACAATAATCCTCCTGCCTATTTATTTTCACTGTTCAATTTTCAGAATATGTCCAGTCTTCGTTGGAGATGCCAGGCTCGCTTCGCAATTCGCAGATAAATTATTGGGTGAAGGAATCTACGTGATAGGATTTAGCTACCCAGTGGTTCCTCATGGCAAGGCAAGAATCAGGGTTCAAATCAGTGCGAGTCATGATGCTGCCCAAATCGATAAATTGATAACTGCCTTCAAGAAAATTGGAAAGGAGTTGAATATCATTTAAAAGTCTTGTAAAATCCATCACAGAATTTACTAGAATGTTAAGAATCTCGCAAAATAAATGATATAAAATTATAATTTGTATTCTACAACATTCACTCCGTCGTGGATATTGACTCATGATAAAGTCTAACTGTGTGTATTGAGCGAAAAAAATTCTGTTAACTAGCAATTAACACCCATAAATATTCAGCATATGTATGCAAAACGTTGAATAGCTTTGAAAGCTCACTTGATTAGAAATATATGACACAAGAACAAAACAGAAATGCAAAAGTTGACGAAAAATAATTTAATACACTGTAATTAAAATCCCAATTAAATACATAAATGATTTAGATGCAAAATTCAAGTGTTTTACTAAAACATAGCTTGGTACATTTATGAAAAACAGAGTAATTCATGTAAAAAGAGATATAAATATAATAATTGCACTTGAATGAGCACATTGATATTAGAATTATTCTTTTGAAAACTGTTCCAGTTGAAGTTTCAAAAAAGCCATTCTTTTACAGTCTTATTAAACTTAAATTAACCTCAGTTAAAATGCAAATTCCCTGTTTATTTCTAGTACTCAAGCTCTTTAAGAACCTCTCTCGTACGTTACTCCACCAGATTCCAAGCTAAGTTTTTGAAGGGAAGGCATGAGACTCCAAATATTAGACTCCATCATTCTCTTTCAAATCCGTCAACCTGTACCGTTCATATTTCTCTGCCCTTCATACACACAATACTCATGAATTACCAACTCGGTCAGCTCCTTCAACTCAAGAAAAGAGTCGAGTCGTCCAGCGTACTCCCTTATTTCTAGTCTCTTCAAATTTGGAAGATTGACCCTAAGACAAGACATTTCCGCATTGTCAATTTCCTCCAAAGAATCATGAATAACAAGCTGAGTGAGTGTTTCTTGGAATGCTTCCAAAGCATTGAATAGCTGTCGAGAATCCGTGTCAATGTATAACTCAAGATTCCTCAACGGTAAATTAGGTATACTTTCCAGCCCTTCTATAAAAACGCTAACTGACAGCGCCTCCAAATTGATGAAATTTTGCAGCTGACGAACGGGAAATTTTTTAGTATGAATTGATAGCTGCTTGAGCTTAGCTGGAACGCAGGCGAAATTCACAAACGCTTCCGCTAGTTGCTCGTCCACACCGTCCAAGATCAGAGTTTCTAAGTGCTCCAGCTGCGGCAGTAAACGCTGTTGATAGTACTCTTTTAACTCGTTTTCAAAGCTCCACTACCGCCGTAATATTTAGTTCTTTGAGATTCGGAAGGAGAAGCAAACAGGCTCGAAGAATGTGGTCAAATTCTACTCCCAACTTTTCTGAGTTAAGCAGGATGAATTCAGCAAAGTGGAGTTCATTTCCAAACTTTTGCAAAAGCCGAATCACACTTTCCCAGTATGCCGACAATTTCTTATTAGCACCGGTCCCTCTTGTAATACAGCAGAGAAATAGAACGTCCTGGAAAGGGATTTCCTCGATGAGTTTGCATTTCAGTAAGGAATTGATTGACCTTATCCGCGGTGGAAAGCTCGATGGAAAACGAAGCAACTTGACAACACTCAATTCCTCCTTTCTCAAACATCAGACGGAGGCGGGACGGATGTGAATGTGCGTGATGATCTCCGGTCTCTGTCCAATTTTTGCACAAGTTACGATTTTCTAATAAAACGCTTTCTGGAAGTGTCTCTAAAAGACTGGGTGCCAACTGCAACAGAAAACAACATATTTTAGTATCCAATTTGGACAGAAATGCTGATTTCCAACAGCTTCTGCAAAATACCTCTTGGAACAGAAACTGTGTTCTCTTCCTCTTCACCAAATCATGCCATTCGGGACTGGCTCGAGAAACAGCCGGTTTGTCCTTCTCGTCCAGTTTATCAAACACTGAGAGCCAGATCTGTTGCGAAAAGTTAGATAAAAAGTATTATAATTTGAGTTTTTTAGACCAGATTATTACTCCGCATGGATATTATGATTTTGTGGAACCTCAGGAACTGAGCGTCCAAGAAAACCTCTCATATTATCTGTCGCCACTCCGAATCTTCATCTGGGACGACATTTTTTTCGTTGGTGTCATCATTTCCATAGGAAACTAAACTAGATAATTTACTCACAAACAGAATAATTCACTTGCACTGTTTTTAAGCAGTTTACTAAACACAAACGTTTTGGTAAGAACAACAAGATTGAATAAAAATCATTAGTTAACAAAACAATCTACAAGGACGTAGTACTCTGTACACACAAACAGACAGACCAGAAGTAAAAGCATGTGATTTTACATAAAAGACAAAAATTAAAAGCAGGAACATCCTTCCTCCATGCAATGGGGTAAGTTGGCTCACATTATGCATAAATTAGGTAGACGTCTACGCTTACTTACTACAGCAAAAATACACACAACGATATATCCCTATCTCCAACTAGCATCAGTTTGTGTTAATGTGAATGGTTACAAAACTACTACTTCTTCAGTTCTTCCAAGCATCTATCCACATGAACTGACGTTCGACTGATCAAAAGCTGATGGAAATCATAAATGAAGTTAATATGATGTAATTAGTTTGAGAAAAACAGGCGAGTTTACTGAATGTTATACGATTTACAATTCATGTATTTTGGTTTTACAACATTTTCACAAAAAATAATAACTTTGCTTACTTATAAGCAAAGAAACACAAATTGTTAACGACTCGACGTTCCCAAAACAAACAACATTTGAACAGCATTTTGGCTTCAATAAAACCTTGTACGAATGCAGCTTGAAAATATTTTATAATCAGTCGCTCCTGGTTCTCTCTCACACGTTAATATTGTTGGATTCTTGGGTTCTACCCGGATAGAGTGCGATATGTGATTGTAGAGGTGGGTGAAATCGTCATCCCAGTCCTCTATACCCTTATACCAAACTATATGCGCAACGGTGTAAATGAGGTTTGGAGAAGAGTAACTTTTTAGAGTTGAAGATATCCGATTTATTAGAAGAGTGGAAGTAGACTGATTTTACAAGTGCATAAAGTCTGATATTTATACTACAAGAATTTACGAAGTAGGAAGAAAACAAATGGTAAACTAGAAACTAAAACTTAGAGTAGTTTTACATAAAGCTTACGTTATGGGAAATAACAAGGAGCGCAAGCGCGTTCCTGTTTGTATAGGAATAGTGTTATGGGAAACATAAGGTAGGAAAAGATGATGATGATGAGGAAGGATAGTTTTTGAGAGTAAATGATAGTTTCGTGTCTGGAACTACCAGGAAGGATAGTTCTCAGTTTCCAGAAGTAATACCGAGACTGGTACTACGCGGAAGGATAGTTTTAAAACAAGGAAAGATTTAAAACAAGGAATAAGGAAAATAAACAAGGAAGAACAAGCAAGTTCTTACATCTTCCTCCCTCCTGGGCTGAAGTTGTAATTACCTTAATTCTTATAAGTACTTAACAATTTTGTTGTTCGGCCTGATCTGGTAACATAAGTTTTAATATTTTGATTGGTATCACTAACAGATGGTTTGGTTTTATCCTTAACTATTTTAATTTTCTTAACAATAGTTTTCTTAACTATAGGAATTTGTTTTTTAAGATTTTTTGTTTTTCTCTTAAATTTAGTATCATTATCTTTAGGGATAATCAATTTATCTTTTGGAATTTCGTTTGAGTCAGATTCATTCTCACTTTCAGATGATTCATTTGAAACGTCTACTCGTTCAGTTTTTATGCCAAATGGTTTTAATCTATGGATATGAACTATAGCCGATGTGGATGCTGGTGCATTTGCCAATGGTTTTACCTTGTAATGCAAAGGTGAAATTTGCTTTACGATTTTGTATGGGCCGTGGAATTTCTGCATTAATTTCTTTGATAAGCCAATACCTGGCTGTAAATCACTAATCATTACTTTAGAGCCAATTGGAAATGTATAATCCTGATGAGATTTATTATATTGCTTACTATATTTTTCTTGGGAAAGAAAAATATTATGCTTAGCCTGATTCCTAATTCTATCACTTTCTTTCAGGTATGGAATGGTTGGTGTATCTAACAGTACGTCAAAAGGTAGAGTTGGTGGTCGTCCATAAACTAACTCATATGGACTAAAACCTGTTGTTTTATTGACTGCTGTATTGATGCTAAATGTTACTGATGGTAAATGCGTATCCCAGTCTGTTTGTCGAGCTGAGATGTACTTTGATAAACTTTCTTCTATTGTCCTATTAGCACGTTCTACGAGTCCTCCACTCTGATGAGCGTATGGAGATATGTAGATGGTTTTACAACCTATGCGTTGGTTAATTTCCTGAATAAGTTTAGATCTATTTATCCTAGCGTTATCTAAAACAATTTCTTTACTAACACCAAATACTAAGAAAATGTTTTCTAATAGAAAAGTTGCTAAGATAGCTGATGTCGCGTGTTTGAGTGGTTTTGTGATAACATATTTGCTAAAATAACAAACTGCTACTGCAATATATTGATTCTTCCTTTCGGTAAGAGTCAATGGTCCGATGAGGTCGACATAGATCTTATCAAACAAATTGTAGATTTGACCTGTCTTTAGTAAACCTAATTTCTTAAAGTTAGTTGGGTTGCGTTTTGCGCATGTGATGCAATTTCTTACATATTTGTATACTTCATCTTTTAATTTCGGATGAAAATACTTGTTCTTAATTCTTTCATATGTTCTACTAACTCCAGTATGACCTGCCATTGGATGATCGTGATAACTATAAAATAAATTTGATAGCAAAGGCGATGGAATGCATACTAACAATTTCCCTGATATAGGATCAACATAGTACAAGATGTCATGTACTAAAGTGTAATTCTTACTTATTTTATCCTCTGAATGGGATTTCACTAATTTACGGATTTCCGCAAAGTAAGGGTCTTGTAGTTGATTACGTAGTAAATTTGATCGAAAATCTGTTTCAGAAAGAGTGCTAATTTTATTAACATGAAAACATGTTAAACTTTTGACTGGTTTTTCTGGAAAAGCGATTATTCGTGATAAACAATCAGCGTTCTGATGTAAACTCCCTTGACGGTGACGAATGGTAATATCTAAATCCTGGAGTTCTAAGCTCCATCTAGCTAACCTAAGATTTTTACTGTTTTTAGTTTTAAGAAGACTTAGAAGTGCCATGTGATCAGTTATGACTGTAATTGGGCGGTGATAAACATATTCACGAAATTTTTGAAGTGACCAAATTAAAGCTAAACCTTCTTTTCACTAATAGGGTAATTGATCTCGGCGGGGTTGAGTAATCGTGAGGCGTAAGCAATCACGTGTTCTTTCCCCCCTTGGCGTTGACAAAGAATTGCCCCTAGTGCATAGTGACTTGAGTCGACATATAAAATAACGGGTAATTTTTCATGAAATTGTGCCAATACTGGGCTTGGATGTCAATTTTTCTTTGATTAGATCAAAGGCAGTTTGACATGCAGAAGTCCAGATGAAAGGAATATGTTTTTTCGTTAATTCAACTAATGGTTTTGTTAAAGCCGAATAGTTAGGTATGAACCTACGATAGAATCCTACTAATCCCAAAACATGTTGTACCTGCTTAGCGTTGTGGGGTATAGGTAATTTCTGTACGGCTTCAACTTTCGTTGGATCAACAGAAACACCTTTTTCAGATACAATATGTCCTAAGAGTTTAATTTGATTATAACCGAATGAACATTTTGAAGGTTTGAGTTTTAAATTGAAAGCTAATAATCTGTTAAAAACCTTTTCAAGTGAAGATAAATGATTTTCAAATGAAGTGTTGTAAACTAAAATGTCGTCCAAATACAAGAATACACAGTTCAAAAGTAAGGTGTTAAAAATTTTCCTTAAAAGTCTATTGAAAACTGCTGGTGACGTTTTTAAACCTTGGGGTAAACGAGTAAATTCGTAAAGATTTTCAGTGGTACTAAAAGCTGATTTTTGTGCGTCGTCGGGATGCAATGAGAAATTGTAATATCCATTACTTATATCTATTTTGGAGAAAATTGTGGCACCATAAAGAGTATCAAACATATCTTGTAATCTTGGCATTGGAAATTGATCACCTTTTATAACTTTGTTCAATTGGCGGTAATCGATACAAAGCCTAACGTTGCCATCTGGTTTTCTAATCAGTAGGACGGGAGATGACCATTCTGAATTAGATTCCTTAATAATGCCTTTCTTAAGTAATTCCTGAACATGCTGGTGAATGAGTTTCCTTTCTGTTTGACTTTTTCTATAAGGTGGTAAGGAGATAGGTGGATGGTCTCCTGTGTTGATGCGTAACAATTCTGGGCCATTATATAGACCTGCGTCTTCTGATGAAGTGGCAAATACCGATGAGTATTTATCTAATAAATTCCTAATTAATGTTTGTTGAAATGGATCTAATTTTGGATTAATATCAAACGTAATGTCGCATGATGTTCCCTGATTTGTAGTTGTTCCCACAAATTCATAATTGGTGTGTTGTACTTCACTTACATGAAATACAGAACCAATAGTTACACGCTGGGGTATGGAGATTGAATGAAAATTACAATTTACTACAGGTAGCCTTACGAGTCCGCTACTTGAGAAATGCATTGGTGGAATTAAAACATTGAAATCTTCCATAAATTTGATTGAGGGTTCAAAATAACCTGGGAATGGAATGATTGTAGAAATAAAGTCATTGGAAGCCATTTATAAATTATGTAGTTCCGTTGATTGTATTTTAAATGATTCTAACTCGATAGTATTGAGTTCTTCAGAAGATAAGTAAAATGGAATGCATGAATTGCCTAAACATAGAACCTGCTTTTCGTAGTCTAATCGTGCGTTGTTTGTTTTTAAGAAATCGTTCCCTAGAATTATGCGAGGTACGGGAAGTACGTACGCATTAATGTTAAAACTGGTAGGTATGGATGGAATGTGGAATGAAATCTTACTCTGTTTTGAAACTTGTTGTATACCTGTTACACCTTTTAAATTGATAGTGTTGCAATCATAAGCTTCTAAAGCTAATTCTGATGGAATTACATTAACGGAGGCGCCTGAGTCTATTAATGCTAAGTATTCTACATTCTTAATTAATATTTTGATTAAAACTAGATTCTTGAATGGTAACCTGGTCGATGTATGCTGAGTGGCGTGTGGTTCCTCCGTATTTCCACACGTCACATTGGGAAGTTTCCCTGGGTCGAACCAGTTGAATTAGATGAATTGTTTTTACATTCTTGACAGTTATCTGTCTCATGACAAGCGTAGACCTGAGGATTCGGCGGTCGATTTGCGGAGAAATTTCCTGGTGAGCGTTGATGTCCAAAGGGCTGTCGGTTGTATGAACCTCGCCATGTTCCATGTCCTCCGCGGTGAGGTGTACTTGGTCCTTGACGTTCCTGGACATTACCATAGTTGCCTCGTGGAAATCTCTGGTATCCTCCGGGCCTGCCATGTCCGCGATTTGGAGCTTCCCGGGTTTTTCGCGTTAGCGAGCCTGTACCGTAACTATGGCCAGCAGGCGCTCGTTGATAGTTGTTGTTATAAAATGGTTTAAAGGATCCTTGATGTTGATTGTTTTGTTGTTGTATCTTCTTGCGAGTCGCATGTTTATTCTTTTTGTTTTTTGGTTGTTTACGTGCAAATCCTAAATTTTCAAGCTTTGACACAAGTTCGTCAGTCAAAGTACTAACATCCGCACCAGTTAGTAACGTCGACTTTTGTCCAGTGAGACTTTCAAAACTTTGTAGACGAACTAAGATTTCGTACAGTTCGTCAGTATCTTTTGGGTCTTTAGCCCAAACCTGTTGTCCCATGTGAGTAGGTAGCCCCTTGACGACTTGTGATATAACTTCTTGCGCCGTAAACGTTCCGATTTTTGTTGTTAATCGAATAACATCCCAATAATAATTTTCAATAGTTTCCGGTGGTGTATATTTACGTTCTCGTAACTGTCGTGAGTATTCCTCTGGTGTTTTTTGGATTTAAAGTAACGTTGAAGTTGTTGAGATTGCTACGTTGTAAGTAAATGAACCTTGAGCTACGTCAGCGCAAAGCCGTAAACAATTAAGCTGGACCAGTAACATGGAAGAATAGCTGTTGTAGCTTTTGTTCTGGAGTAAAACCTAAAGTTGTGAAATAGTTATCATACTTGCGTATGAATTCATTCACTTGGGTATCTCCTGCAAAAACCATTTGGAATTGCGGTGGAGCATACGCTACTACAGTGTTTGTTGTTCGAGGCATCGGTGGAATAATTAATGGTGGAGCCGATGCATTGGTTGGGTTTGGAGGTGGCATTGTGGATTCTTCCTGGTCTGGTGGCTGTCGTCCTTGGTCTTCTTGTTGTTGCTGTTGCTGTCCTTGAGCCTCTTGTTGGTGCTGAAGCTGTTGTTGAGTAGCTAGCAATTGTTGTTGTAAATGTTCGTTCCTTAACTGCTGCTGTTCGTATTGCTGATGATAGGCTAGAAGTTGATTTTGGTGTGCTTCCTGCTGTTGGCGAATTATTTCTTCTTGTCCTGGAGCTGAAGGTGGTACTGTACTTGCTGAGGTATGTCCTCCTGACATACTATCGTCAAACACGAATTGTGGTTGGTTACGTTCCAAGATGTTAGGTGAATCTCCCTCTTTGGGCACGGCTAGAAATTCTCGAAGTGCAATGCTAGTTATTGATTTATTGAGTCTTATAGATTCGTTAAGAAGGTGTCTAGATCGTTTTTGTCCTTTTGCGAATGGAAATTTAGAACTTCTAAATTCAAAGGGTGGTTTGTTTGTTGTCTTTGTGGAAGATGAGATGACTACTGGGTTAGATTCTGATGTTGTGGGTAAAAGTAATGGTCTAGGTTTTATCTTTTGATGATGTTTTCCTAATGCGGCTGCAAATGTATAAGGTTGAGTCACAGTTGCTTGAAAGACTGAAGTTGATGCGTAGCTGATTTTAGTTACGAGCTTTTCTGAACTGATATCAAGATCTGATATGAATCGTCTCCTCTGGGTGGTTGAGTAGTTGAATCTCCTGGAAGGATTCCTGAATCACCTGGAACCCTAGTAGATGGTGATAAAATGCCAGTAGATTTCCCACTTGAGATATCTGAGAGGGTTGTCCAAAGGTTAAATTTCTTGCTACACCCTGAATAGCAGATACGTTAAAATCGAATGTTCCTCGTCCTGAATCAATTCCTGGAGTGGACGTACTGGGTGGTTGGGTTTGAGGTGGAGATCGAACTGTTAATTTACTTCTTTTTGTCTGTTCCTCAAGAAAGGAAAATAAGCTGTCCTCAACGAATTGTCGTTCTTCTGGTGTAAACTCACTGTTTGGATTCGCCTCGTGAATTGTCTTTGCTTGGTGACCTAGTCTTGGGTTTTCAGCTGCACACTTTTCTATGAGAGCAGTAACGTTAACAAAGTCAGTTGTAACTTCTTGATTGTTCTTTTGCCATGTAGCACCGTAACTATCACGTTCAACTTTTGAGATGCCTGTTCTTTTATCGAATTCAAGTTTTTCATGTGTTAACTTTGAAGAGTTGCTTTACAAATGCTTCTAAATTTATGAAGACTGTGAATTTGATTTATATTCATGGTTAAGTGCACTAATGGAGTTGATGATCTTGTTCCATCGACAAGGAGTCATACTTGAAGGAGTTATTTTCTGTGCAGAATGGAGTTAGGTTGGCCGGCCTAGGCAAACTACACAAAACTAGAACTTATAAAGTCAATCACAATATCCTATCTATCTGTTGAAATCCAAAGCAGATGTACTAGTAAACCAATACAAGTGCCATGCTAAATAAAACGAGACCTCACAATATAATCCTGGCAGCGTATCGTATAGACAATAATGATCTATAACAGATAAATCGCCACGTGTTGGATTTTTGGGTTCTACCCGGATAGAGTGCGATATGTGATTGTAGAGGTGGGTGAAATCGTCATCCCAGTCCTCTATACCCTTATACCAAACTATATGCGCAACGGTGTAAATGAGGTTTGGAGAAGAGTAACTTTTTAGAGTTGGAAAGATATCCGATTTATTAGAAGAGTGGAAGTAGACTGATTTTACAAGTGCATAAAGTCTGATATTTATACTACAAGAATTTACGAAGTAGGAAGAAAACAAATGGTAAACTAGAAACTAAAACTTAGAGTAGTTTTACATAAAGCTTACGTTATGGAAATAACAAGGAGCGCAAGCGCGTTCCTGTTTGTATAGGAATAGTGTTATGGGAAACATAAGGTAGGAAAAGATGATGATGATGAGGAAGGATAGTTTTTGAGAGTAAATGATAGTTTCGTGTCTGGAACTACCAGGAAGGATAGTTCTCAGTTTCCAGAAGTAATACCGAGACTGGTACTACGCGGAAGGATAGTTTTAAAACAAGGAAAGATTTAAACAAGGAATAAGGAAAATAACAAGGAAGAAACAAGCAAGTTCTTACACTATTATAAATTAATCTCTCTGTAATGCTAATAAAAGCTGTATAATAACTTTACAATTGTTTTTTTTACTAGAAAGTAAGTAGTTACTTGAAAGGTTCATACATATTCTAAAATTCTTTCTTCAACTATCAGTGTCTGCTTCAATTTCAATAAAACCTACTTAAAAATGCATATACGAATTCCAATTAAAACAGTATTTTGCTCCTCTACTTTCGAAAGTAACGTGATACAAAAATACCTAATACCGCCACCTAATACCTATGCGGTACCGGAAAATACCTAGTACCGCTACGCGAATAACCTATGCGGTACCGGAAAATACCTATTACCGCTACCGAATACGCTATGCGTACGCGGAAAAGTACGCTAATACCTAACCGACGTACCTATGCGGTACCGGAAAAGTAACGGCTATATACCGGCTACCTTCTACCTTTCGAAGTACCTTTCCAAGCTCTGCAGAACCTCATTGAGAGGTTAATTTTAACGGACAGAAGAGACGCGGAAATGAAGCTGGCCTTTTTTCTCCATCTCATGACATGACTAATTTTGAAATTTTGGCATGGTGTTTGACGATAGTGAGATGAAATAAACAATGCTCAAACAATCGCAATATACGTTAAGAAGTTTCATCTAGAAAAATATTGCCTGCCAAAACGTAACTGTTACAACTGAAGTGGAATATGTAAATGACAGTAAAAACGTAGGGATATCGCCTATTTAAAAGAGTTGTGCTAATTGGTTTCACTTCTTTCTTGGCCATGCCGCGGAGGTGCTCAGGGAAACACTACTGGATATTTTACGTGAAATACCTTTTTTAATAGCTTCGAATAGTTCCCAGCTCAAAACACTATATATCAGTAACGTTATTGGGCGAAGGTCGTTTTATAAAAACGAAATATATCGGAATTTATGTAATACAGTAAAAATTAGTTCTTGTAATCTGCTTTCTCTCATACCATACATAAAAGAAGTCCACACAAGATAGTGGATTACACTTATGCTCCTTGCCATTATTTATGAATCGTTGATGAGTCTTCGGTTTGACCATAGAGTTTAGGACTTTTGTCGGCCTTCAATTCAATCCCGATTTGCTGATAACATTCAACCATTTACTAATATGTGGGCCAAGGAGCATAAGTGTAATGCCAGCTATCTGTGTGGGACTTCTTTTATGTATGGTATGAGAGACAGAAGAAAAGAAGGGAGGGGGCAGATACCAAGAAATATTTTTTACTGTATTAGCAATAAATTCGATATATTTTGGTTTTATAAAACGACCTTGCGCCAAATTAAACGTTACTGATTATAGTGTTTGAGCTGGGATGATTCGAGGCTATAAAAAGGTATTTCCCGTAAATAATTCCAGTGGTTTCCCTTGAGTCCACTGCCGCGCATGGCAAGAAGAAGGTAGAAACCAATTACACAACTCTTTTAAAATTAGGATTCTCTAACGTTTTAGCTGTCATTTACATATCCACTTCAGTGTTAACAGTTAGGCGTTTTGAGGGCAAATGTTTTTCTAATGAAACTTCTTAAGCGTATTGCGTTGTTTGGCATTGTTAATTCATCTCATATCGCGTCAAACACATGCCAAAATTCATTAGTCATGTCATGAGATTTAGAAAAAAGGCGCAGTTCATTCCGGTTTCTTCGTCGTTAAATTAACCTCTTCATGAGGTTCTGGCAGAGCTTGGAAAGGTACTTTCGTAAAGGTAGAAAGGTAGGCGGTATTAGGTACTTTTCGGTACGGCGCATAGGTATCGGTAGGCGGGTATTAGGATACTTTCGGTACCGCATAGGTATTGCACGGTAGCGTAATGGTAATTTTCCGGTACCGCATAGGTATTCGGTAGCGTACTAGGTATTTTCCGGTACCGCATAGGCTATTAGGTAGGCGGTATTAGACTATTTTTGTATCACGTTAACTTTCGAAAGTAGAGGCGCAAAAAATACGTTTAATTGGATATTCTTATATGGCAATTTTTTAAGTAGGTTTTTATTGAAATTGAGCAGAACTGATAGTTGAAGAAGAATTATTAGAATATGTTATGAAGCCTTTCAAGTAACTACTTACTTTTCTAGTAAAAAAAACAATTGTAAAAGTTATTATAACAGCTTTTATTAGCATTACAGAGAGACTATTTATAATATGTGTAAGAACTTGCTGTTCTTCCTTGTTTATTTTCTTTATTCGCCTTGTTTTAAATCTTTCCTTGTTTTAAAACTATCCTTCCGCGTAGTACCAGTCTCGGTATTACTTCTGGAAACTGAGAACTATCCTTCCTGGTAGTTCCAGACACGAAACTATCATTTACTCTCAAAAACTATCCTTCCTCATCATCATCATCTTTTCCTACCTTATGTTTCCCATAACACTATTCCTATACAAACAGGAACGCGCTTGCGCTCCTTGTTATTTCCCATAACGTAAGCTTTATGTAAAACTACTCTAAGTTTTAGTTTCTAGTTTACCATTTGTTTTCTTCCTACTTCGTAAATTCTTGTAGTATAAATATCAGACTTTATGCACTTGTAAAATCAGTCTACTTCAACTCTTCTAATAAATCGGATATCTTTCTAACTCTAAAAGTTACTCTTCTCCAAACCTCATTTACACCGTTGCGCATATAGTTTGGTATAAGGGTATAGAGGACTGGATGACGATTTCACCCACCTCTACAATCACATATCGCACTCTATCCGGGTAGAACCCAAAAATCCAACACGTGGCGATTTATCTGTTATAGATCATTATTGTCTATACGATACGCTGCCAGGATTATATTGTGAGGTCTCGTTTTATTTAGCATGGCACTTGTATTGGTTTACTAGTACATCTGCTTTGGATTTCAACAGATAGATAGGATATTGTGATTGACTTTATAAGTTCTAGTTTTGTGTAGTTTGCCTAGGCCGGCCAACCTAACTCCATTCTGCACAGAAAATAACTCCTTCAAGTATGACTCCTTGTCGATGGAACAAGATCATCAACTCCATTAGTGCACTTAACCATGAATATAAATCAAATTCACAGTCTTCATAAATTTAGAAGCATTTGTAAAGCAACTCTACAAAGTTTAACACATGAAAAACTTGAATTCGATAAAAGAACAGGCATCTCAAAAGTTGAACGTGATAGTTACGGTGCTACATGGCAAAAGAACAATCAAGAAGTTACAACTGACTTTGTTAACGTTACTGCTCTCATAGAAAAGTGTGCAGCTGAAAACCCAAGACTAAGTCACCAAGCGAAGACAATTCACGAGGCGAATCCAAACAGCGAGTTTACACCAGAAGAACGACAATTCGTTGAGGACAGCTTATTTTCCTTTCTTGAGGAACAGACAAAAAGAAGTAAATTAACAGTTCGATCTCCACCTCAAACCCAACCACCCAGTACGTCCACTCCAGGAATTGATTCAGGACGAGGAACATTCGATTTTAACGTATCTGCTATTCAGGGTGTAGCAAGAAATTTAACCTTGGACAACCTCTCAGATATCTCAAGTGGGAGAATCTACTGGCATTTTATCACCATCTATTACTAGGGTTCCAGGTGATTCAGGAATCCTTCCAGGAGATTCAACTACTCAACCACCCAGAGGAGACGATTCAGACATATCAGATCTTGATATCAGTTCACCTGAAAAGACAGTCGTAACTAAATCAGCTCAATCAACCGCTGACGCATCAACTTCAGTCTTTCAAGCAACTGTGACTCAACCTTATACATTTGGGCACCGCATTAGGAAAACATCATCAAAAAGATAAAACCGTAGACCATTACTTTACCCACAACATCAGAATCTAACCCAGTAGTCATCTCATCTTCCACAAAGACATCTAAGCAAACGCTACCCT
>LJIJ01004228.1:0-15552 GCA_001718145.1 Orchesella cincta
GAGGAAGGTAGACAAATTTTATTTGAGTATGAATATCCTGGAAGATACAGGAAAAAAACACCCATGACAGACTCTGAGCTTGCAACAATCAGAAAAAAGTATGGAATTCTAACGGTTAGACAAAGAAGAGATAGTGTTATTTTAAAATCTTTGCACACAAAATTAGTGAAAAAGGAGCTAGATATTTCTAGTCGTACTTCCAGTAGGAAAATACCATTACTGAACGTTCCAAAATTCCATTCTACGGTGTTCAAAATTCGGTTAGATACAGGTCAATTTCATTGTGGAACAGCTTACCAAAACACTTCGATGTAATTAATTGGTGTAGAACAAAATTCCTGGAAGAATGTATGAATACGTTATGTTAATTATTTATTTATTTATTTAAGTTTAATTTAACCTCATGTCATATTTAGTAATAATTAATGTAGCTAGTTGATGTTTTTAACTGCGGTGTCGCTGTTGGAAGAACAGTACGTGTACTGAAACGCGTTTGCCCTCTCGGTATCGACACTTGAATATAAAGAATCAAATCAGAATCATAATTCAAAATTCAAACTGTGTAGCGCAATAAGAAAATGAATCGTTTTAGTGAACATTAGTTTTCTTTTTGTAAACTAATTCATATTATGCATGAGAAAAGTACGATCATATTATGCAACCTTTGTTAGGTGCTGTATTCGATTTTTGCGAAATGTTATGAAAGCATTAGTGTTAGCCTAACGTGTTGCATAGAGAATAATTTATTTTACATCAGTCGATCTGTTTACCATAGAAAGAACAAATTTAATTTAACTGGAAATCGATTATGCAGAATGGCATTTAGTTTTACAAGATGAAGTGTAATAAAATCATAGAACAGTGTACATCATACAAAAATATAGTATCAAGTGGCATATCAGATGTTATTGCGGGAAGAGCCAGCAATCGCAATTTCGTGTTGCGAATCTTGCTCCCGTTGCACTACGATGGAGCACTATTACTCAGCCACGCAACCGGAGTGATTTGACTTTTTGGCAGTGAGCCAATCTAAAACAATACATGCGAATGGTGAGTAATCAATGTGAAGCATATATGTAAAACTAAGTCTTGCTGCCCTAAAAACTTAAATTGATACTCTTAATGACAATATGGTTTGCGTTGTTTCGTACGCTCCATACGATTAATGTTGTATGCCAAGCTTCCACTTACAAACGAAGTTTAGAATCTGGAGACCACGTACGCAGTTACTTGCAGAGTGGAATCGCCATTCTGGTTGTCACAGGCTTGAGATACAATAATTATTCATTGGATTTAGACTCAAATGCATCAGAAAAAGAGTGAGTGCGGAGTGAGTGGGCGGGACTGGTGAAATATGCTACATTATGTGCCAAGCAATGTAACAATGTACCCATAGGTTGCTGCAGAGTACAGGCTGACAAACTCCTGTATCCATCAGTATGCGCGCGAGATATCTGTCCCGTCGGGAGACATACTAACATCAGTTACAGGCCCTCCGTAGTATGATGCAAATACTTTTTCAAACAACAGTTTTTGACCATTCCATACACGTGTGTCTGCTTATTTTTTTTTTTAAAAAATGATAGAAAACAGAATTAGTTAACCAAAATACAATCATGACATATTTGTGTTCCACATCAAATCTGAAACATAAATTCGGCTCGGTTCAATGCCCTGTGCTTACATTGTTATCCATGGAACCACCGACAGCAAGCGTCACGCAGATGCGCGGATTTATTGCAAGGCCCACAGATGTCGTAATCAACAAAGGCAGCGAGCCAACTTTCCACCCATTCTCAAGAATAAGCAAACTGCTGCAAACAAAAACATTCGTTCATGCATATTAGCTAAGCTCCTTGCCATCATTGTATACCTTTCGGCAACATTCATTAAACGTTCTTACTTCTTTCACAGTTGCCAATAATTTACTCGCTCTCGTTAATATTCCATCACGCCGAGGTTGCAGACGCCTAATTGAACGTCATTGACATTGGTGTACGCGTAAGTGTTGAGCATCAACTTAGACGAAGGTATCAATGCTATTCCGCCAAGCTGTAGAGAGTGGAGCCACGACTTTCATTCATTTATTTGCCGTTGCGTGACCAGTCCCGCTTATTCGGTCATTTACTCCAGTTACCGCCTATCCCTAATAAGTAAGTAACCCATCACGACAGCCAGCTTGAATATCTGCGTTCCGATCTTCATTGCAAGCCCCCACATTACGGTTGATCGTGTATGACCCTGAAGAATATTATATTGTAATTCATACCGACTCTCTATTCAATAAAACGTTTAATTGGACTCTGTCAGAGTTTTTACAAACCTTCACATATTGCGCAATGGTTTTGGATGGGTATTGTACTATCCAGTAATAAAATTGAATCCTCGAGATACCGTTAGCAAATGGAGACCTGGCACAGATCACGGAAACCTCAAAATATTAATAAAACTTTAGTCGGTTTTTTTCTAGTCGCGAATTCATTTGTGCTGTCCAATTATTTGTTAATGTTTGCATGGGACCTGCCCTGGCGTCGGTGCGATTTGGTTGCCCATTGGAAATGCTTGCAAATCAATTGTCGCTCAACATCCCATAATTTGGCGATGTGTGTCTTCCTGAGATCTGTGAGGAGTGGTTAGCTATTGGACTGAAAGGCCACCTAGATGAAGCACATCCAAACACATGTCGATAATTAGGCGACGCGAAATGATAAGGACTGAAAATGAAACACCCAGGTATAAGGTGGCATTGAGTTAGCTTATCGCGTAGGTACGGCCCAGTGTCATTGGCGACCCAACTTGTCGATTCAATGGGTCTTGGCTTCATAAATAAATACTGTGTCGTGATCAAATCCGTCAGAAGCAAAACAGTTCGCCATGGAGAATACTGTTATCAACAAATACACATTCCTTGAGGTGATCCTAAAATGTTAAGCGTTTCTTTGATGAGGAACTTATTATCTTTGTGTGCAAACAGACTAACAATGTTGCCTTACAGTTGTAGTCATTTTGAACTTGAGATGGTGGTCCCTCAAATATGCCAATATGTTATTGTCCATTCACTCCAGTAATAATACGCGAAAGGTTCGAGTCGGCTTTTGAAATCACATGAAATTAATGCGCGCTTCGACTGTCCTGATATCTCTCGAACAGAAGTTCCAGTGTCAGACATGAAACACGCTGCCCAAAACCTTGATAATTGAAAGTGCTTATTACCTTATTATCAGTTCATTAAATGCTCATCGTAACAATAAGAAGCTATTAATTATACCACTAGCTTCTCTCTTCCTTCTCCATATCCACCATCCTTTGACTGTCAGCAAACCATGCAAATGTCCTTAATTGTCCCAAAGCAAAAGCGTGTGAACTCCGTACTTCAAAATATGCTTCTTTGCTTGGACAGTGCTCCCATAATTCTCAACCGTCCAGTGTCCCAAATTCTCAACCGTCCAGTGTCATCTGTAGGAACATGGCATTTTGAATGACATTTTTTTGTGTTCAATGCTTCCGCTTTCCATAACGACATAAACTCCATTTGCCAAATTACCTTCGGAAGAAATGTAAAATCCACTTGGGGAAAATAGTGAATGCTCAGTGTACGTGTCTGATATTGAAGGTCAGTCAATATTTCGAATGATAACACTGTTCCCGTGACAGTAGAGAAAAATTTTTCCCTTTCGGGTCACACCCAGAACGATGGGAGCTCCTCTTTGGGTTCTGGAAGAGTTGCAAGCGTATTACCTGCAAATATTCCCAAACACATTTTAAATTTAAGTTAACCAACAATTGAATTACTTTCTGTAAATCGCGTACGCCAAAATTACAAGCAACAATTTGAAACCGACCACCGGCTTTTAAAGAATAAATGACAGCTGATACTTACGACAAGTGTACGACATCTTCAAAACTCCGTAAACTTAGCAGGTCCCTTGTAGTTTTATCCTTCTCTTTATAAATATAGTGGAAGAACTTGATGCTCAAGTGGAAACGTTAATGACTATTTGAACAAACCACAGGGTGAGCTACAACAGTTTTTAAACTAAACTTTACTTTTTATGTTTATCGAGAATTACGAAAGAACTTTATATAATGGCCTGATTTTTAATTCCGTACCTATAAGCAAACTCGTTGCCCTAATATTCTAGAAAATGCAAATTGGGAGAGAGACCACCCAAAACGCCGAGTTGACACATAAGTATAGGAAGAATACCACTTCCGTCAGAGTAAATGGGCTAGCTGTCGCCTGATGTACAAAGAGCAAAACTATTTTTTGGTAATGTATCAATGTAGCTCAACAACAAACAGTCGTAAGTTAGTCATTGACAAAAGGTTATTACAACTTGCGACAACTTCACATCACTTAAAGAACTGTATCGTTATTGACGCTGGCTGTTTAACATTCACAATATCCCTGCATATTGCCTTTGGTACTTACAATGTTCCCCTCCCCTGTGACACTTTCCCTTTAACGAACTTTTTCGTGGTTTCTGCTCTTATATACACAAGTCGAGTTGTATGTTGGATGAACTTCGCACTCCTCTACCGGAGAGCCCTATATGCACCTATGTGAACGATGGAAACAGCGAATTCATGCCAGTAAGTTTAATAAATCAGCGCTTATAACTTTCTTCAGATAATATCTTTTACGAAAAATATCTTGACTGCTCTACTCACTTATGAACCATCAATACCAAATTTGAAATAATTTCATCCAACAGATAACTGATTCAGGTTCTAATCCTTGCTTCATTGCATTCTTGTCTATATCAATTACTAGATCAAGACTGATTCACCTATCACCTGATTATCCTTCTATTCTACGCAGTGTGTACTCGGAACTTGTCAGGTTTTCTGTCAGTTCCCTAACTGAAGTTCATACTAGTTTTCCATGATTTATGAACAATTGATTATAGTGGTGGATTAATTCCTATTTAAAAAATGTTCTTAAAACCTTTAGATATCCTATCTTTTCAGTAGGAATTGAACAGCTGTGCAACAACGAGCACCTGTTTCTTTGACCTTTTGAGCAACAGCAAATATGAAGGTGCAAATGGAAAAATTGTCACAAATAATGTACCTAAACACTTGTTCACCACAATTAACAATGAAAACGACTAACAAACGAGTAGTTCTGACCTGCCCGAGTCGAATTTGAACTAGTCCTGATAAATCTGTTGCTAGTTATGTTTAAACACAAATGCCAAACAATAAAGTAACTTTGTGAAAACGACTTTTACAATACCTGACATGCCAACAAAACACTAACAATATCTATTGTGCCAACTAGCTAATCTGCATTTTCTATTTACCCACCGTTTTATGTTTACTCGGCTTACTATACAAAAACAACTTGCACAAAATTGTTTGCGTGCGTAACCCTTCAGTAATATTGCACTTTTTGCAGGAGTATCACTGCTACTCACAGCACAATAGAAAAGGAGAATACGAATGCTCTCACGTTCCAATCGTAATCCTCACTTGTTTATAGTAACCAATCTGTAGGCTTTATTTTGATAAAGAGGTGCGTAGTCGAACCTATCCTTCCTATTACTCCAGTATTCTTACCCTTACTTCAACCAGCCCACAGTGTCACTTTTTGCAATTGCAACCCCGTCTGTTCCTCAGCTCCGTTAGCACCACATCTGATATTGTAAGTGCAAAGCAAGAGGTTGGCATGAATGTATTGGCTATATAGGACTACACAGTACAAGAAAAGCAACCCTTTCACACTTTATATTACGCCCTCGCTTTTTCAGGATCATCCTATCAAATGCATGTAAGGCAAAGAATGGGAAGACGGGCCAATTGACGTTCTTGCCTATCATGTATCGTTCACGTTTGTAAGCTGTGATCTAATCTAATGCCGTATACTGTCCGTGCTTTCGCTTTAGCTTACTTTCCACTTCACATGACATTTTGGCGGCGTTATCTTTCTCTTTGGCTCAAGTAGACTTGTACTGAAGGAAAGCCACTGGACTTCCCTAAACTTAAACGGTCACATGATAATTGAAAATGAATAGCTACAGGTCTATGTCTTGATGTATAAAGAAAAATAAAACAAAATTATTGAATATGTTCACAAAACTAAGTTCAATTTCTGTTACTGACTTCTATTCTCATTAGCACACTAATGAGACCGTTAAGTTTAGGAAGTCAAGTGGCTTTTCCTTCAGTAAAAGTCTACGTGACCAGAGAAAGATAACCCCGCCAAAATTGTTCATGTGAAGTGGAAAGTAAGCTAAAGCGAAACCAGCAGGACAGCATGTGGCATTAGATTAGATCACAGCTTACAACGTGAACGATACAATAGCAACGTCAATTGGCCCGTCTTCCATTCTTTGCCTTACATGCAATTGATAGGATGATCCCAGAAAAAGCGAGGGCGTAATATAAAGTGTGAAAGGGTTGCTTTCTTGTACTGTGTAGTCCTATAATAGCCAATACATTCATGCCAAACCTCTTGCTTTGCACTTACAATATCAGATGTGGTGCTAACGGAGCTGAGAACAGACGGTTGCAATTGCAAAAAGTGACACTGTGCTGGTTGAAGTAAGGGTAAGAAACTGGAGTAATAGGAAGGATAGGTTCGACTACCACCTCTTACTCAAAATAAAGCCTACAGATTGGTTACTATAAACAAGTGAGGATTACGATTGGAACGTGAGAGCATTCGTATTCTCCTTTTCTATTGTGCTTGTGAGTACAGTGATACTCTGCAAAAGTGCAATATTACTGAAGGGTTACGCACGCAAGCAACTTTGTGCAAGTTGTTTTTGTATAGTAAGCCGAGTAAATAGAAAATGCAGATTAGCTAGTTGGCATAATAGATATGTTAGTGTTGGTATGTCAGGTATTGTAAAACTCGTTTTCACAAAGTTACTTTATTGCTTGGCATTTGTGTTTTAACATAACTAAAAACGTATTTATGAGGACTAGTTCACATTCGACTCAGAACCACAGGTTTGTTAGTCGTTTTCATTGTTAATTGTGGTGAACAAGTGTTTAGGTACATTATTTGTGACAATTTTTCCATTTGCACCTTCATATTTGCTGTTGCTCAAAAGGTCAAAGAACACAGGTGCTCGTTGCACAGCTGTTCAATTTCTACTGAAAAGATAGGATATCTAAAGGTTTTAAGAACATTTTTTAAATAGGAATTAATCCACCACTATAATCAATTGTTCATAAATCATGGGAAAACTAGTTTGAACTTGAGTTAGGGAACTGACAGAAAACAACCTGACAAGTTCGAGTAACACACTGCGTAGAATAGAAGGATAATCAGGTGATAGGGTGAATCAGTCTTGATCTAGTAATTGATATAGATAAGAATGCAATGAAGCAAGGATTAGAACCCTGAATCAGTTATCTGTTGGATGAAATTATTTCAAATTTGGTAATTGATGGTTCATACAAGTGAGTAAGAGCAGTCAAGATAATTTTTCGTAAAAGATATTATCTGAAAGAAAGTTATAAAGCGCTGATTTATGTAAACTTACTGCATGAATTCGCTGTTTCCATCGTTCACATAGGTGCATATAGGAACTCACCGGTAGAGGAGTGCGAAGTTCATCCAACATACAACTCGACTTGTGTATATAAAGAGCAGAAACCACGAAAATTTCGTTAAAGGGAAAGTGTCACAGGGGAGGGGAACATTGTAAGTACCAAAGGCAATATGCAGGGATATTGTGAATGTTAAACAGCACAGCGTCAATAACGATACAGTTCTTTAAGTGATGTGAAGTTGTCGCAAGTTGTAATAACCTTTTGTCAATGACTAACTTACGACTGTTTGTTGTTGAGCTACATTGATACATTACCAAAAAATAGTTTTGCTCTTTGTACATCAGCGACAGCTACCCATTTACTCTGACGGAAGTGGTATTCTTCCTATACTTATGTGTCAACTCGGCGTTTTAGCTGGTTCTCTCCCAATTTGCAATTTTTAGAATAATTAGCAACGAGTTAGCTTATAGGTACGGAATTAAAATCACCATTATATAAAGTTCTTTAGTATTCTCGGATAAACATAAAAAGTAAAGTTTGGTTTAAAAATTGTTGTAGCTCACCCTGTGGTTTGTTCAAATAGTCATTAACGTTTCCACTAGAGCATAAGGTTCTTCCACCGATATTTTAAAGAAGAAGGATAAAACTACGAGGAACCTGCTAAGTTTACGGAGTTTTGAAGATGTCGTACACTTGTCGTAAGTATCAGCTGTCATTTATTCTTTAAAAGCCGGTAGCCGGTTTCAATTGTTGCTTGTAATTGTTACGTAAACGATTTGAAGGAAGTAATTCAATAGTTAATTAACTTAAATTTCAAATGTGTTTACAGGTAATACGCTTGCTACTCTTCCCAGAACGCAAAGAGGAGCTCCCATCGTTCTGGGTGGTGACCCGAAAGGGAAAAATTTTCTCTACTGTAACGGTAACAGTGTTATCATTCGAAATATTGATGACCCTTCAATATCAGACACGTACACTGAGCATTCCCTATTTTCCCCAAGTGGATTTTACATTTCTTCCGGAGGTAATTGGCAAATGGAGTTTATGTCGCCGTGTTTAGTGTAAAACTGAAGCATTGAAAGAAAACAAATGTCATTTAAAATTCTACGTTCCTACAGATAACACTGGACGGTTGAGAATTTGGGACACTGTCAACAAAGAGCATATTTTGAAGTCGGAGTTCACACCTTTTCGTGGACCAATTAAGGACATTTCATGGTCTGCTGATAGTCAAAGGATGGTGGTTGGAGAAGGAAGAGAGAAGTAAGTGGTATAATTAATAGCTTCTTATTGTTACGATGAGCATTTATGAACTGATAATAAGGTAATAAGCACTTCAATTATAAAGGTTTGGGCACGTGTTCATGTCTGACACTGGAACTTCTGTCGGAGAGATATCAGGACAGTCGAAGCCCATTAATTCATGTGATTTCAAACCGACTCGACCTTTCCGTATTATTACTGGGAGTGAGGACAATACTATTGGCATTTTTGAGGGACCACCATTCAAGTTCAAAATGACTAAAACTGTAAGCAACATTGTTTGTTCGGTTTGCCACACAAAGAAATAAGTTGCTCACGTCGAACGCTTAACATTTTAGGATCACTCAGGATATGTATTTGTTGTGAAATATTCTCCAAATGGTGAACTGTTTGCTTCTGGAGGATTTGATCACAAAGTATTTATTTATCAAGCCAAAGACTCGCAATTGATCGGACAAGTTGGATCGCCAGCTCACACTGGTGGCGTCTATGGGGTAAGGCTATATGCATTATACACTGGGTGGTTTCATTTCATCCTTATATTTCGCGTGCTTAATTATGACATGTGTTTGGATGTGCTTCATCTAGGTGGCTTTCAGTCCGGATAGTAAACAACTGCTCACAGCCTCAGGAGACAAAACATGCAAGTTGTGGGATGTTGAGACACGACAATTGATTGCAACATTTCCAATGGGCAACCAAATCGACGACCAGCAGGTAATGCATGAACAAATATTGGACAGACAAATGAATTCGGTTGGGAAAAAAACGAATAAAGTTTTATTAATATTTTCAGGTTTCCTGTCTGTGGCAAGGTCCCCATTTGCTAACGGTATCCCTCGGAGGATTCATTACTTACTTGGATGTCAATAACCCATCAAAACCATTGCGCATTGTGAAGGTATGTAAAAAACTTGACCAGAGTCCAATTAAAGTTTTCATTAGAAATAGAGAGTCGAGTATGAATTACAATATAATGTTTTCAGGGTCATAACAAACCGATCACCGTAATGTGCTTGAATGAAGATCGAACGCAGATTTTCACTGGCTGTCGTGATGGGTTCATTACTTATTGGGATGCGGTAACTGGAGTAAATGACCGAATAAGCGGGACTGGTCACGGCAACCAAATCAATGGAATGAAAGTCGTGGGCTCCACTCTCTACACTTGTGGAATAGATGATACACTTCGTCTAGTTGATCTCAACACTTACGCGTACACCAATGTCAATGACGTCAAATTAGGGTCTCAACCTCGCGGTATGGATATTAACGGAGAGCGAGTAATTATTGCAACTGTGAAAGAAGTAAGAACGTTTCAATGAATGTTGCCGAAAGGTATAAATGATGCAAGGAGCTATAGCTAATATGCATGAACGAATGTTTTTGTTTCACAGTTGCTTATTCTTGAGAATGGGTGGAAAGTTGGCTCGCTGCCTTTGGATTACGAGCCATCTTGCCTTGCAATAAATCCCGACTCTGGTGACGTTGCTGTAGGTGGTTCCATGGATAACAAAGTAAGCAAGGGCATTGAACCGAGCCAATTTATGTTTCAGATCTGATTGGAACACAATATATGCATGAAATGTATTTGGGTTAACTATTTCTATTTTCTATCTATTTTATATAGACACACGTGTACGTAGTGACCGGAAACTCGTTTTCTGAAAAAGCTACTCTGGATCATCTCGGGCCTGTGACTGATGTTAAGTATTCTCCCGACGGGAACTATCTCGCCGCATCTGATGGACACAGGAAAGTTGTCCTGTACTCTGCAGAATTCTATGGGGTACATTGGTACATTGTTGGCAACATTAATGTAGCATATTTCCACAATTTGTTGAACAATTCCGATCGTGTTTTCTGATGCATTTGAATATAATCCAATGATATTATTGTATTAGCCTGCGCACAACAAAGAATGGGGATTCCACTCTGCAAAAGTAAACTGCGTAGCGTGGTCTCCAGATTCTAAACTTGTTGTAAGTGGAAGCTTGGATACAACATTAATCGTATGGAGCGTAGAACAACCAGCAAAGCATCTTGTCATTAAAAGTACGTACCAATTTAAAGTTTTTAGCACAAGACTTGTTTTACATTATGTTCACATTGATACTAACTCACATTCCATGTTTGTTTTAGATGCTCACCCAAAAAGTCAAATCACTCGGGGGGGTTGCGTGCTGAGTAATAGCTCCATCGTGTCAACGGACAAGATTCCAACACGAAAATATGGGAAATTGCTGGCTTTCCCCAATAACATCTTGATATGCCACTTGTACCTATATTTATTGTAATGTGTTAAACTGTACTATGATTTTCATTATTCATCTTGTAAAACTAATATATTTCTGCATAATGATTTCCAGGTTAAATTAAAATTGTTCTTTTTATGGTAACCAGATGATGATGTCAAAATAAATTATTCTTATCAACACGTTAGGCTACATAATGCTTTCTAAACATTTCCAAAAACCAATACAAATCAAACCAAAGTTGCATATATGATCGTACTTTTTATCATAATATGATTAGTTAAAAAAGAAAACTAATGTCACTAAAACGCATTTTATTCTTATTGCCTACACAAGTTTGATTTGATTTGATTTTGATTTGATTCTTTATTCAAGTTGTCGATTCCCCAGAGGGGCAAACCGTTTCAGTACACGTACTGTTCTTCCAACAGCGACACCGCAGTTAAAAACATCAACTAGCTACATTAATTATTACTAAATATGACATGAGGTTAAATTAAACTTAAATAAATAATAAATATTAACATAACGTTTCATACATTCTTCCAGGAATTTTGTTCTACACCAATTAATTACATCGAAGTGTTTTGGTAAGCTGTTCCACAATGAAATTGACCTATATCTAACGAATTTTTGAACACGGTAGAATGGAATTTTGGAACGTTCAGTAATGGTATTTTCCTACTGGAGGTACGACTTGAAATGTCTAGCTCCTTTTTCACTAATTTTTGTGTAAAGATTTTAAAATAACACTATCTCTTCTTTGCCTAACCGTTAAATTCCATACTTTTTTCTGATTGTTGCAAGCTCAGAGTCTGTCATGGGTGTTTTCTTCCTGTATCTTCCAGGATATTCATATTCAAATAAAAATTTGTCAATCTTTCTCTGCATTTCGTCTAATTTAAGATCTGACTGAATTGCCCAAATGTCTACGGCATAATCGATAATTGAGTAAAGATGGGCATTGATCATAATTTTTAAAACTCTATTATCAAAAAATCTTTTAAACCCTCTCAAATAACTGAGTCTCTGTGAGATTTTCTTTAATACTAAGTTGTAGTGGGAGGAAAAAGTTAAGCCTGCGTCGATAATAACTCCCAAATACTTAAATTCATACACGCGTTCGATGCACTTGTCACCGATAACAATAAAATTAGTTTTCCCATCCCTCTCCTCTTCTCTTTTCAAAGTGGGGTCCCTATTTCTTATGGAATATCATAAACTTGGTTTTTTCATAGTTCATTGACATATGATTTTTACCACACCATTCTTGTATACTTTCTAATTCCCTAGTTAAGGTTTCAACAATTTCCTTAACAGTTTTACCTTCTGTATAAATAACAATATCATCCGCGTACATAAGGAAAGGTATACTTATTACATCAGCAATATCATTAATATACATGCTAAAACTTAATGGGCCATTAGCACTGCCCTGACAAACACCACGGCTTAAATTATAACATTTATCATGTTTACCAATAGTAAAAATTCTATCTTTCATATTTTCTCGCGACACTTTTACCATCCATGGTTCAAGATTAAAATCTGTCATTAGTTTCCTAATTAAAAGTCTATGATCTATCGAGTCAAACGCCTTGGAGAAGTCAATAAAGACTGCACCTACTTTAGTGCTCGGTTTGTCAATACTTGTAAAAACGTCGTTTGTGAATGTCGTCAAAGCTGTGTGACATGACCTGTTTGCTCGATAGGCATGCTGATTGTCATTTAATTGACTGTCTACTCTACTTTGAATTCTTAAAGATAAAAACTTTTCAAACAATTTGCAGTAGTCTGTGAGAAGCGAAATAGGACGATAATTTGAACTGTGCAGTTTCGATCCCTTGCCCTTAAATAGAGGCATTACTGTTGCCTTTTTAAAGGCTAGGGGAACAGCATTTGCGTTAACTATATTTGTAAATAAACAGACTAGTATATTTAAGAACACAGCACCACACTTTTTCATTACGAACACAGGAGCAATATTCGTCGGGTTGAAGGATTTTTTCACCTTAACTGTTCTTAGTGCGGTCTGCACTTCATCTTTTGTCACTACGCAGGGTATTGTCAGCTAAGTTTGCTGTTTTGAAAAATACAATAATAAAATAATAATAAAAATAAACTTTACGCTTGAACTTAAGCTGACGATTAAACTCACTGGGGAAATTCACGAGCACGTTGTATCGTTCGATGGTTCCCTTCCTCTTCATTAAGAAACGAATTGATACAAACGTTTCGTTAAGATTACATGCTTACACTAACGAAATTTTACCAGGAGAAAGATATAGGTAAATTACCTTGGCGAAAATAAAAACCTTAAATAGGTGCGCTAGCTTCGCGTTCAGTCTGAATTTTATTAATGACACGTATTGAAGCGAAGGAAGATAAACGAAAATACGCGGATTTTGATCCATTTCACGTTGGATTCGTTTGTAATTTTCGTTAACGACGGTGCTAAGATACGTATACGAAAACGAAGGGGGTCTCGTTGAATTCCCCCACTGTCTGTTTGCTGTCATTCGTAAAGATTTGTATTAAGTACCTTTATATAGAAAAATAAACCCTTCAAAATGCAAATCTGAATTCACAAAAGTCAGATACAACATGCGTATTCAGTTTTATAGTAAGCCAGCCAGAGATGCGTGAATATATGCATGCATACCTGTTTTGCAAATACTCCTTTTTCAAAACCATTATTGTATGAAAAATGTAGTATTAGCCGATTTAGATCTTGTCCGGCTCTACATCATTATCACCACCATCAACCAATGCGTCTTCATGAACTGAGGAAAGTACTACACAACTCTGAAGAGTAAAATGCTTAGAAATGTCACGTTTGGAATCAGTGCCAACTTTCAGCTCGCTGTTTTGGCTCTGTCTTTCTATCACAGAAAAATGTTATTTCGTACCTCGCTTGATCACTTGTTTTTTTCATCAGAAGCATACTTTTATAGGAGATAAGCCATGCGAATTGCGAATGTAGCGAAAAAAGTAAATTTACAATTATTTTTGTCATACGCTTTACGCGGAAAGCACATCCCGTGCAATTTTTATTTGTTCTAATGTGAAGTGTGTAGCGTGCAGAAGAGCATATCAAAATAGTTAAAATTAAATCAGCATGCATGCATCGCGTCATCACCTAAAAACTCTAGTGGAGAACACGTAATCTGTAGATGATAATATAGCGTTACTAATTACAAATTGTCAGCATAGCACTCCAACAGAGAACCCATGGAATCCTCAACATTGCTTTTTATTACTATTTGGACTGGGCTGGCATCTTTTATTTAATGTAGACCTCGTTGATTGGTATCTGCACCTGTGAGTGTTGTATGAAATGGAGTAGTCTGTGGCACGGATGCTGTGTGGGTGTGCATATAACACCCATGTATAACATTTTAATGTGGAAGGAGTAATCCAGGTCAATAGGATACTATTCCATTTGGAAGAAACAGGAACACTAATAAAATATAACGAGAACAATGGCTTTCAAACAGGGTTGGAATAACCTGAAAATTAATCCAGCGAGTTTGCAATCCAAGAAATTTTCAGTTAAGGCACTGCAGGTGTCCTTGTTTTTGCTTATGGTTTACAGCTGGGAGTGGATAAAATGGAGAGCGTGCAGAGTTAAGTGTGGACGTGTAGGGCGAAGGTATATGAATGAGATGCGGTATCTGTAAGACGGTGCTGGAACTCTACTTTCTTTTAAAGCTTTTCCTCCTATTTTTTATCCAGAAAGTGGTTTTAAGTTGAACGTTCACGCAGTGAGAGCATCTCTACTACTTGAGTTTACTATCCTTTCACCATTGTTCCACAGAGAGTTGTTGCTTTTCCGTAAGAAGAAGAAAAATAATAAAACAAAAAATCCAATTCCTGCAGCAAAGGAGCATCATCACAGTCATCATCATCCTCCACCTACTCTCTACTCCTCCTCCCAAATATACCCTACAAATGTTTGGAGACCCATAAAGCAAAACTTTTCTATAAATACCTAAGTAAGCCATTTCCACTACATTTGAGTTGGAGCAAACAGGAAAATGTACATAGTCATCCCCAGTTGAACCCTTACTCTAATTATAATTAGCTGAATTACAATTTCATTCGTTTCCCTAAAACTGCTCTCAACAGTCCGTACAAATTTCAGGCTGGCATTACTAATGTCCTTTCAACCGCTGTGTTCAACATACATAGGTACAAGTATAAAATACACCGCCACTAAAGTTGTTTTCCTAGGTTCTGCAAAATTATAACTTGCTTTGGAGCTGGAGACACTGACGCACATGTGCATAAACTCATGTTTTAATACAAAATATCATCATCCTCCTATCCCTTCCGTTAGTCAGTCAGAATTCCTAAAATATCTTCATAAAATTAGATACGCTTATAAAAAGCTTTTTAGGTTGATCTCTTCTTGCCTCGAATCTTTAGAGTCTTTTATTAGATGGCAGGAACAAAATAACAACAAACAACAAGTAATCAACTTTCTGCATACCTAAATAGCATACTACTAGGTCTAACAGAGAAGAAA
>LJIJ01004229.1:0-15552 GCA_001718145.1 Orchesella cincta
CCGGCAGTAGATTTAACTTCAAAGATGCCATCTTCAATGATGAGAATGGAGACATTAACGGCGCCACCACGAGATCGAAAATGAGCACGGTCTTCTCCTCCTTGTTTCCAACATTCTCTCCAATCCGTAAGCAAGAGCAGCTGCTGTTGACTCGTTGATGATTCTCAAAACATTGAGACCAGCAATGGCACCAGCATCCTTGGTAGCTTGACGTTGAGAGTGTTGAAGTAAGCTGGGACCGTAATAACCGCATCAGTAACCTTGTGACCAAGATAAGCCTCTGCTTCTTCACTCATCTTGACCAACACCATTGAGCTAACTTCCTCTGGGCTGAATCGCTTAGTTTCTCCCTTGAAATCTACTTCCAGTTTGGGCTTCCCATTGTCGTTAATAACTGTGAAGGGCCAGTGGGTCGCGTTGATGTCTTGTTGGATTTTAGGGTCATCAAACTTCCGCCCGATGAGACGTTTCGCATCAAAGATGGTATTCTTAGGGTTCATTGCCACCTGGTTCTTGGCTGCTTTACCAACAAGGCGCTCGGTGTCATTGAAGGCCACATAGCTGGGAGTTGTTCTGTTACCCTCGTCATTGGCAATGATTTTCACCTTCCCGTTTTGGAACACGCCCACACAAGAGTAGGTCATCCCCAAGTCGATTCCGATAGCTGCTTTCTTTGACTGCATTTTCCTTCTGATTTCTACAATCCAAAAACAAAAAACTGATAAGAATACCGCTCCACTTAAGGCAATAGCAACTTTCAAATTAATTAATTAGGTTTACTTCCAAGACTCACCTTTTTTAGCTCAAAACTTAAATGGAAAACAGCAACTTGAAAAACTATGGCTTCAACAAAAATCAGTAAATCAATATAATACTTTGCTTAATTATTCAATATATTGCTTGAGACTTTAAAGCTCTTGTAAGCTCTTAGCTTGTTGTTGTTGTGACTTGCGTACGCGCTTATGAGACGTGGGGTAACTTAGGACTCAAGAAGCACGTCATTTGCAATTTGCCAAAGTTGCAGCTCAATCTAAAGTTTCTATTTTCTCACAATTATGAGACTTGTGAGTCTTGTGAGGAATGAATACTAAAAGCTGTAAAAAGTCCTTGAACTATATGGTTGAATTAATATCACTTCCTGTAACGTAGTTCGTATGCAGGTGACACACACTAGACTGAAAAAGGTTCTGTAACAAAATATTTCGTTGCAATTGTAATGTTTCGTTTACGCATGTTAGTAGGTTAGTGATCCAAATCATCAAGCATATCTCTAGCTTATTTAACATCAGTAAAATCAAGATACTAAGCGTATGCGTGTTTTTATTGGGTGGTTTCATGCAGCGCTCGCATTTTTGTTAAGGAATGTGTAATGAAAACGTTTTATCCTTTTCTTGTGTTATGTGTACTTTCACCACTATATGTACTCAAAGTACTACATTGGAAATATTTATAGCGAATCAGCAATACATCCATGGAGCTGATGTTTCAGCATTAAAACTGTTGGACCAAACATTTTTTATCATTATGATGAAGCTTAATTAGAATTCAACATATCAAAGGCAAATGTCAACTACATTATATCTTGAAATTCTTGAACACGTATTTTGTGTGACTCACTGCAACACGCGTCAATAGTTAGGACACCAGTTAGCAGAATTCCAAAAGCTGTCCTGAACGTGTTCATACAAGCAGATGACTGTTTTTATTCGCAAAATTATAATTTTACGTCTAAACATTACAGTGCGGAACCGGGGTTTCATCTGTGCATAAATACGTCTCATTCAATGAGATGAAAAATGTTTACATCCAAGAAAGTGCATAATTTCAACTCCGCCGTACCAGACCGTAGAAAACGTTGAACACCTATAGAAGAAGCATTTACAAGAAAGTATTGGGCTATTCTTTTCTCTACTTTTATTATACAAAGGAATCGAAAAATTGATTGAAACTTTGGGAACAACCATGACGTTTACTTGAAAACCCCTCTTAGTGTGCTTGTCGTCTAAAGGAACCTTTAGCTTAAATAACCACTATATTGCATGATTTGCAACCAAGGAATTACGATATCAGCCTAAAAAGAATCAATTTTAGGGAATTATATCACGTGTAGACTCTTTAATTTCCCAACAGGTCTGTTCAAAGTAAGGTAGTTTCGCTTTTTACATTGGAATCATCGATCATTGCTTCAGTTCACCAGTTTAAACTTTATTAAAGGTAGTTATGAACATGAAGGGTACAGAAAAAAATTGCAAAAAACGATAGGTCACAAAAAATTTATGCGATCGTAATCAGAACTATAATCTTAACGTGACTCCTTCCTAAATTTTATCTATACGATTAATAGATAAGTAGTAATAGTTTCGACATACCTAAAGCTAGTTGGATAATTTGGCAGACATTACGTATTCTTCCCGATTTAAGGTACTTTTATGTGTCTTATATGCTTTCCTCCTTTTATAACAAAATATGAAAATGCTCCTGAGCATAAACTAGTCCACTTCCAGCATCAAAGACATCCACACCAAAATTTACAGTTATTTCACAAACTTTGTCAGTGTTACGCTGGAGTAAAAAAAGTAATTACCTGACAACTTTGATTTTAAAATGATTCTGACGAATTTTTTAAAATCTGTAATAAAATGGAAACTCCGTCACCAAAAATATTTCTGTCTCTCAACACTTCTAGAATGGGACCCCGGCTCGGAAAGAATAATCCGTCCCCACGTTTTCTACATCTGGAATTCAATGGTTGTTACCCAACTTGGAACATTTTACCCAATCCTTCTTGCAGTTTACTCATACATCAAGTTGTATAACATCGATGATAAAGGGAATATCAGGAAAATGTCTCCAAAAGAATTCGGTACGAACATAATGGGATGGGCTCTCACTTGTGGCATTGGACTAATGGCCATTGTAGCCAACCGACTTATTGCCTACAGAACGAGCATTCTTTATTTCCTAAATCAATGCTTTAACTACTCCTCCAAAATTGAGGAGATGATGAAACAACGAGGACTTGAGTTAACTCAAGGTCAACGTAAAATAATTAAGGAAGCCGAGTTTCTCGGATTTATCCTGGGATTTTTTACGATCCTCTTGCCAGCTTTCTATGGGGGTTGCTTTTGCAACGATTTCGAGCCTGTCCATAACATGTTCAAAGATTGGCTAGAAATTGATGTTTCTGCTCAAGTCAGCCACATTCCGGTTATATTTCTGTTTGTCTGGGCAGCTGAAAATGGGGCTGGTGCGTTATTTGCCTTTATTCTTGGCCCGCTTATGTACCTATGGTCAAGTATTGCTTGTATCAGCTCGCTGACCCCTCAAAGCGTTAGAATGATAGCAAGGAGGAAAAATGAATCATTATCATCTCCATTTTTGTGCTATCAGATCCAAACAACTGCCTTCGGAGTCATGGAGGAAGAAGAGGTGCTCTTGATGTTTAGAACGCAGCAAATGTTCAACATTCTCATTAACGAGATTGTTGCCTCTCTTCTTATATCGATGCATCAGGTTGGTCTCATGATATTACTGGTCGGATTGACCTTCTTATTCATTACCCAACCAGAGGTAATGATTGCTGGAGGAGTTTCCATATTTTTCTTGTTTACTGGCTTGCTGGCGACATGCTTGTTAGTTGTCTATATGGAGTGCCACAAACTAGGGAGTTGGCAGTTGTGTCCGATCGGTTTGTCAAAACCAGCAAGGATCTCATGAGAGGAAATTCCGTATTTAGGAAATTTCTGAGAAGTTGCCCCACACTTTATTTGAAGGTGTCATATCCTTTTACATGATGAATAAGAGCACTTTTGGGAATTTTTTATGCAGTCTTAGATTTTCTTGTGACACTGTTGGTTAGCCGCTCCTAAGATGCTTTCTTAAGTTCAGTATCTTGTTATCGACTATTAATTGTAAATGTTGAATAAATGTTAATGTAAGTTTTATAAATTACGACATTTTGAATTTACAACATTTTTATTTCTTAATTATAATTGCAGTATTTGTAGGCATACAGGTTGATGTAGCGATTGTACAGTATTTTCTTAGGCGTAGTAAAATAAATGCTTTAGCATTACTTTCTTTATTACGTGTATTGTATAAACGTCTGAATAGTTGTAGCATAACACTTTCTTTTGTTAAGCGTCAGTAAAGTAAAAGCCTTATATATAAGATCATTTCAGTAAATTATATAGCTGTAATCCATAATTTCAAGAATGAGCTACTACAAACCATAGGTAGAATGTGCAAGATAAGTTAAGTTTTGGGTTTCGGGACTTGTCTTCCTATGTAAATATGGTTTTTTAAATAACCAATAAAAATTATTAAATTACAACTTGTTGAAAAAAAGTTGAGCATTTACTTCAGCGTATATATTTTCTATATCATTTCTATTCCAGTAGGTAGAAAATAAGTAGGTATTGAAAAATTGGAAGGAGGTTCCACACAAATATATTTATTTTCACCCACACAAATTACCAGCGGTGTTATGATTCGTTATAGTTAATGTACGTATATATTTGTTATATTATATATGCGTCCCGAGTCCCAACTGGCACCAAAGCTGAGTTCATGATGGCTATACCAACAGAAGTTAAGATCAGCGCTCAAAACCAAATTTTAAGCTTTATTATTATTTTGCCCTGCATTTATTGGGCAGTTAATTAGTTAATTGTGGCTGTAAAAAGTAGTTTCTAGCATTAAAATTTGTTCAAACTAAGCCATTTTGTTGAAAACTGACTTAGCCATCCATCATCATCATTGCAGCGAGAAAAACTGTCGTTGAGCTCAAAGCTCAAAACCACTCTGAAATTTAAATTTTCAGCAAAATCATAAAAAGTGCTAGAATTGGACTTCGAATAAAAAATTCCTGTCACAAAATTTATAAGAACTGATTTTTGTAACGATTTCCGTTTTGTCTGAATGACTTTGTTTGTTCATCATTATAATCAGTATTACAAGCATCCAAATACACAGATAATACATAATCTAGCAGTATCCACCCTTAAGTCATAAGGGGCGTAAGTCATAAGACCTCTCTGAAACTTTCGTTTTGTTCCTTTGCTGTTCACAAATCAGCTCCAAACTTTCTTGACAATTTGCTTCTGCTTCCAGCTTTTCCCCGATTTGCTTCTAAGTTGCACTGGTTTTCATGAAACATTTGTTTAGCTTGGGAAAGAGAACAAAAATCCGCCTCTCAGTCCCTGCTAACCCAATTTTACCCTTTTCATTGCTCCTCACCAACGAGACTAAAATTATGTCCTTTTCTTCCCCTTGATAATTATCCAAACATGTGATGCGAACATTGCCGCAGGTATAAATAAATAAATTCAGCTTCATGGTAATTCAACTTGGTCTTTAACACCTTGTCCTTTGTTTGTGGTTCAGAATAAGTTAAACGTGTCCATTAAATGTTGTGGGAAGATTTAGTAAACTGAAATTTTTATGCAATACTTTTCCGTTGGAATTAAAATCTAAAATACGACGGAAACCTTCCCTTGAGTGACTTTTACTTTAAACCCCACCAAGTGATAATAGGGTCTCATATATAAGCGTAGTAGTCGCAAGTGGTATTTAATTCTATAATTTACAGATGTTCTTGATTGAAGGACAGAAAATTCCCAGAAATTTTGAGCTACAAACAACCACACATGCAAGTTTTCTATTTCAATAATAGCTGCAGTTGATGTTATGGTGGCAATTAATACGAGTATATATATTTTCTTCTTCGGTATTTTTGCTATTTTCTCCATATTCTACTACATTACAAGAAAAAAGATAAACTTCACCGTTTATTAGTATATGTTTCCGCTTGCATGCAAAAGCTTCTACCAAAATGAAGGCTAAGTGGAAATTATATATTTCTGCCAAAAGTTTTTACATCAGGCATTTACTTTCACCACTTTCTCCTGAATAATATGCCATAAATGATACTTGGGGTGAGTCTTAAAAATTTTTAATTGTGAGGTTTCTAATTAACAGGAAATACTTTAAAACTCTACGAGTTCTCAATTTCTTCGTATTAATAAAAATTCCTCTCATATAAAACCGTTTTGATTTTAACGAGCTTACCTGAATATAAACATGCAGCATCAAAGTTGGTCTATTATACATATATGACGTATGCAAGTCTACTATCGCGTTTCTTATTAAATATAGCGTATTTTAAACAAAGTGACAATTTGCCTATTATTCGATCTTATTTCCGCAAAGTAAATAATTCTATTTGCAAACTAACGAAGTTCCTTCATTGCTATCAGAAACTTCAGTCTAAATTAATATTTATCTTCAATTGTACACCACTCAAAATCAAATAAAAATTATTACACACTTGTAACTACTTTATAACTCTAGTTCGATGCATTCATAATTTGTGCATTAGTAAGGAATCCAATTGCAATTAAAAAAGATTTCATTGTTTCACATTACATATATACACCATCACACAATACGATACATAAAGATTTCATTTCTCAACACCTTGTATTCAAATTGGGTTGACTGAAAAAAATGGATTCAAATTATTTCAAATGCGAAAACTGAACGAAGACTGGCAAAATTTAGTATAGCAAACAATCACCATCGACTTTTTACACAGAAATTGCTAAAGAAATAATGGAAAGAAGTTGTTTACTGCATTTACGCTATATATTGACTCGCTTTGCCCAGTAAGTGCCAACAAATAAAATCTGAATGTTTTCTCTTTTATTGAACCTGATCTAAAATTCTTAAAAATCGCAAATGGTTAGCACGACTAGAATTTGCAAAACAAAATTATTTAAAACGCATGTCATAAGCTGAGAAAAATTCCCAATTTTAAATATTAAATTTTTAATGCTGAATGTGATAGTCAAACATTTTATTTCAAAACTATGTATGTACAGGTGAACATATTCAGATACAATTTCTGTGCATTACACATGATAAAATTTTAATTTTTTCATTGATAAAAGCTGCAGCAGAAGCATGTATTTAATCAGTTACAAACATTTATAGCCCTGTGAAGAGTATATTCATTCAGTATGTATATAAATTACCTCTAACATGAAATAATAAGCGGATTCACTTTGCGTTACTTGGGTTGGAATTGGAACAAATACTATCAATTTATATCCATATAGTTTGCGCCGTCGCATCAAACATGATTTGACAAGATAAGACTTTTCACACTCAATTGCACACACTGATAACGTGACTGACAAAAATGCCACGTAGACACTGCCCTGTGATCTCGAGTACTACATTCATTCATTCACTTACACACAAGCTGGTTTATTCCAATTAATAAATTTTCTCCGTAAAACTGTTTCTAAATAGATTTGTTAAACAAGCAGATGGAGGAGTGGGAGAGAGAAATTATTTTGAGCAAACATGAACAAATTAGTAAAAGTTACTATTTGTAATGTTTCTCTGTTGACAAAACTGCTCGAGTCTAAAATGCTTAGTGAGGAAGACCTGGAGGATTAGTGAGCAATTCTGTAAATAAATTACAAACTCTAATGAAACCTGAAATACATTATTTACTTTGTTCTAGATCGTGCTCAAGCGGAGCCCTCAACTCAAGCACTTCAATTCTACACCATTATGTTAAAAAGGCAGCATGGTTTGAAAATTTATTGCAAGCATTACAAGATACGAAGCAAAGTGGAGCGCTGAGTATTCTAGAAAGGAAGCAATAGCAAAAGGTCGCATGGATGACACCATTTCAATTACTTACGATGAGAAGTCGGTGCTGGGTCGAGGTAGCTATGGTACTGTCGTTTACAAAGGAACCTTGGGAGATATGGAAATTGCTGTGAAAAGCTGCAACCTGATGTGATCGACGTTTCAGTGGCCTCCCATGAAATTGATATTCTGAAAGCTGCGACGCCCATGAGAAACATTGTGAGATATTTTGGAAGCAAGAAAGGTGTCGGCTTTCATTTGATTTTGTTGGAGCTCTGCGAAGTAAACCTGAGAGAGTGGGTTGCAAACAAAGAAGTTGGCATACCTCCATGGAGATTTTGAGACAAGTGACTGTTGGACTTGAGTGGCTACATTCAGTAAGTATTGTACACAGGGATCTCAAACCTGAGAATATTTTGCTTGTAAGAAAGTTGGCCAGAGTCAAGATATCGGATTTTGGACTAAGCAGACGAATCGTAGATGGAAGGAGTTGCGTTTCCATCAGTTCTAGGAGGAACCAAGGCTGGGTTGCTCCGGAAATTCTTGCTCAAGTTAGCGAAGGAGATCCTCGTCAGTGTAAATTTGTAAGATGTCACATTATTCATAATTATTGACTTTATCTTAACTTCTAATTTTTCTGTCATTTATAATTTTTTAAATTATTTGTAGACCTTTGCCTCTGACATATTTGCTCTTGGATGTGTATACTACTACGTCATGACCGATGGGAAACATCTTTCGGAGACGCGTTCAGAGTCCAAGGAAATATATTAGATGGCAATGTAATGATAAACATAACGGAAGTTCTGCATTGTTGCGTTCAAAACATCCTCTTCGTGCAGCTTATGATTTCTAATAATCCAAAATCAAGGCCATCCTGTTCTACTCTGCTATCTACTCCAATGTTTTGGACGGAAAATCGGCGCACTCAATTCCTTAAACATCTATTTAAAGTCATGATACTTCAGTCAAACCTTTTGCAATCAAAATGGAAGGGACCTTGCGTCACTGATCATCGAGCAGAATTGATATACTACGTAGTTTTGGGATAAAACAAAGGGACCTTTGGATGCGTGATCCAGTAGCCTATTTGCAGTGCCAGGGAATCGCAGGAAATGTGGAGCAATACTTCTTCAGGAAGAATTCGATGCGCAGAATAGGCAAAGCTGATGGATGATACCGGTGGACTTTGTTTGACATAAAAATAAGATCTATGAAAACCCTTCTGCTCAGGAGTTGAAAACAAAGCCATATCGCCATTCAAACTTGAAGAAAATAAGGAAATAAACCTGCACTGGTGCAACTTCCACTATTGACTCCTGAATTCAATTTGCTCCAAAACCATCAATTCAAATACAACAACCTTAACTAAAATTCCCGATCAAATTTGCTACTTCAAAGTCGTCGACTAACCAAACATTGATACATCAAGCAGTCCAAAAACTTACCCGTCCCGATTCCTTCCACTTCAAGGTCTTTGTTAGATGATGATAGAAACCAGCTTGAAAAACTAAATTCAGAAAAGGAAACAAGTGGACTTAATCGTGTTCAACATCAACAGGAAAAAATGAGATTCAGCCCCATTAGTGGGTCCCCAATCTCAAAGATGTCACCTTAAAAAGCTGTGTTGAAAATTCCAAAATGGAGGCTACTGCTTTAAACACCGTTCTTCAACAAAATGAAAGAGAACTAGTGAACCAAAAGATGCGGCACTTGCTAAACTCCTCAAAACTCGTTGTTAGATTTGGAAAGAAGTGATCATGAAAAATTAGCCTCAGAAAAGGCCAAGAAATTACTCAGAAAAATGGAATCCATGACAAAAAACATGATAAGGCTACAACACTTTTAGAAGTGGTGAAGACAGAGGAGCTTCCAACTAAATACAAGTGTTTGATAACGTTGCTCAAAACGAAATTAAAATCAGAGATGTTTGGGATAAAGATTGAAGTCTATTCTTCATGTTGCGGCTACAACCCGAGGGTACGCTGTTGTGAGTATCTTGTTAACAAGCATGGGTTTGTGGAGGTACTTTCTGAAAGGAAGATTCAAAAACATAGTTTTGGTTCACGACTGCCCATCAGAATGTCCATACTATAGGCCTGATGAGTTTGAAGAAAAGTGCAGAATGCTCCAGCTGTTTTTTGACATAAAGTCGGAATTGGTAGATTCCAGGGACACGGATTATTATACTTATACTCCTTTACATGTTGCCATGATAGAGAATTCAAAAATAGTAAACAAATTAGAGTCATTCAGTTTCTCATCCAAAATAAAGCTGACGTAAATGCGAAGGACGCTGAGATAGATCCCCCCTTCACTGCATAAATGAGGCAAACTCTACACCTCCCAAGGCTTCTTGACATATTTTTAAACTTTAATTGTTAATGGTGCCGATTGTGAATTCAACATCTTACAAAAACCTTTTTTTTATCGAAACTCCGTTGCATTTGGCAGCCCAAAAGTTGTCTCCCACTGAGTTTCATGTAATTGTTCAGTCTTTGGCTACCAATTGGTCGCACAAAGTCGTTTTACAGCTGTGATGAGAATAGAACACTGTACTTCACATCGCTGTAGTAAATATGGAGCCGCTTCAGGAGACTCTGGCCATATTAAAGTCTCATGGTGCTGATTTCAATGCTGTTAATATAATCAAAATTCTATTCTTTTCATTGCGATAGCAGTAGGTCGAAGTGCTTCATTTCTTAACACCCTTTTAACATTGGTGCTGACTGGAGAAAATTGGAAAGTATAATACATTTGCACTGCATCATGCAGCTTATAGTGGTAACCTGGCTGCTCTGAAATTGTTTATTTCGATGGGTGCTGATGTCAATACAAGATCCAAAGTCGGAGATACTCCGTTGTGCTGAAGCAATTGATTGTGAATTTATTTCAAAACAATAACATCAGATAGTCGAAGAACTTTTAAGTGTGGGGCAGACGTGTCAATATCATTAACCAAAAAACTACCTATAGCATTAGCTTAAAAAAGAGCAAAAGATGGTTATCTACTCCAGTGCACTGTCGATTTGCTAGAAAAAGTCATCAAGAACACTTAAAAAGTCATAATTTTATTGAAATTTTGGATTGAATCTAAAACTAAACAATATAGTATCGCAAATATTTTAAATTTTTAACTGAACGTTGTGTACAATAAGTAGCGTAGTTTAAAGTATTTATGTTTTCATAATGTTTTTCATATTTTAAATGTTGTGTACGCTTAGAACTTCATAACAAAGCAAGTAAAAAACATTGAGTATCATTGCAACTGTCATTAAAAAATTTTAAATAATTACTTTAAATAACCATTGTGAAGTCATCTCCACTTAAATATGCTAATTCTCTCAAATAACTAATGTGGAACATATTTAATTTATAACGTTATTATTGTAACAGATTATCTAAATACAATAAAAAATAAAATAGACTGTTTTTGAAAAATTGAAAGGAAATTCCCGATTTTTTTATTTCCTGTTATTTCAAGGTTGGGATTCACCTTGACGACTCGAAACGTGAGCCAATACGGAGACATAAATCTAGAAAAGCCTCACGAATGTTCCGGAATGCTTCGCGAGCTTAAAGGGTAGCAAATAAATATGTTTGAGAATCTATAAAATCTAACCTTTTTTGAATTTTTAATTGAACACAACTCAAATTTTCTCAAACAACAAGCAGAGCTGAGCAGAAAAGAATACTGTAGGTTGATTCTATGATAGTTGCTACGATTCACACGAATGTTTATTCGTAAACACATTTTTTTACATGAAGCTCTTCATAACAAATTTTAATTTAACAGCAGTAGACCGTTCACAATCAAATCATGATGACTGGATAAGCCTTATCAGAAGTTTGAAGGGGCTACTTGAGAAGGGCCTCGTAAAACTAATACCTTATCTCAGATTTGATGCTCCAAACGTTCGTGAAGCTTTTCAATATATCCAAAAAGCAAAGCATGTTGGAAAGATTGTTTGCATCATGCCAGAGTTGAGGAATGGAAATGGAGAAGATATTTACTCCAATGCTTACTGACAGAGTTACCTACCTGATAACCGGAGGTCGGGGAGGAATATGATTTGAAGTCTGTAAGTGGATGGTTCGGAAAGGGCAAAACGTTGTACTTGCAGGAAGAAGTATACCAAAGGCTCCCATTCAGCGGAAAATAAATGAGATGAATTCAAACGGGGCAAATGTCATTCCTGTTCAGCTTGACGTTGGAAACTATGAACAGTGCAAGGAGCTCATTCAAACCAAGATGGTAGAGATGGGACTTCCCCAACTGAAGGAGGTGATGCACGCAAATGGAACTCTTGCAGATTGTTTAGTTGCCAACCAAACCTAGCCAAACTTGAGCTAAACCTTCAACACCAAAGTGAATGGAAGCCTGAACCTCCACGAGTTGACGAAAGATTTGAAGCTCGAGCATTTTGTCCTCTTTCCGCCAATGGCAGCACTTTTTAGCACTCCTGCTCACTCTGCTGAAAACCTTTTTGAAGATACCTTGGCCCACTACAGACATTTCATTGGACTCCCAGCCGCGACAGTCAATTGGGACTTTGGGGCGAAGTGGAATCGCAACAGAATGGATTTACATTGTGCTCGACCTCTCTAACCTTAGGGAATTACTGATCTTCAATATGTTCATGAAAACGCATAACACAAACCTCAATTGTCTGTCAACTTGTTCGTAATGCTCCGCAAAGTATTTCCCCAATTGACGCCTATTTGTATGACGAATGTGGAAGTCTGTCTCTTTAATCAGGGTTCATTCACCATAAATCTGATGAATTTTTGCAGCAATATGATGGCTTTGGAAACTGAGGAGAAAGTTAAAGTTCAAAATCAGCTTAGAAGTATCTTAGAATGACCTTGAAACGGATGAAAATGAGTGATTGGAGATAACGTGGATCTATAAAAATAATGGATTCTCTCACGTTTGTTGAAATCAAGAACGCGCTCAAACGCGGTTCGAGATAGAATCACGGCAACTCAAGTGCACTGAAGACTGCAACACTGAGAGCCTCTTTGCTACACCTTGTGGGCCGCACTGACGAGGAAAATTGGATGACAACAAAAAAACCCACGATGAAAAGTGAACGCATTGATACAGAAGATTGTCAACTCCTCGAGCATATGCAGAAAAACCCTGACAAGAACTGGAAACATGACGATGTGAGCAGAGATTTGCTCACTGGAGTCACAGGCGCGTTCTTAAGGAACTGGTTGGTCTCTCTCAAATTCGCCAAGTGATTTGCCTCATCCGCTCCAGAAAAAATGAGTGCTGAGAAACGACTCCAAAAGTTTTGGATAAAAATGGCATGCTCCGAACTGAATTAAACAAAGTAAAATGTAGTAACTGGATGTATCGCTAGCTCAACTAGGAATGAAGACTGAAACATGGAACAACTTGAGAGGAAGTGTGGATGCCATTTTTAACTGCTCTGCATCTATTTCCTATATTGAGCTATATAGAAAAACCAAGTCACTGACTGGAACACGAGCAGTAAGCATTCAAGGTATGAAAAACTTGCTCAAATTAGCCTGTGAGGGGAAACTCAAAATTCTAGTCCAAGTTTCGTCTTTCCTCGCCGTCTCAAAAAGGGATGAGGACGACAATCTTTTTAAGGATTGGCCAACTATTAGCGACTACGATAATATCTCAAGGTTTGCCTATCAGGTTTCTATATTTGTGTGTGATTGTCTTGCAAAGACAGGCGGTAGAAGCAGGGCTACTGCTCAAGGTCATAAGTCCTATTAAACCGTGATGCGAAATGGTCTGCTGTAATCACAGCAACCAGCATGTTAAGAGTATTTTTTGTGACGTCGCTCTAAAATCGGAGGGCTCAACAATCTCCAACGTTCCTCCGAAATCGTTTCGCAACGTCGAAAACGTCTATCCGCATCTGGACAGGGGTGGCCAACGTTGACACCCCCAGTTGCGATCTCTCAATCAAAAGCCAGGCGCACAAACACGCATCAGCGTTAACATCTACTGGGAGCTCATTGAATCGGTGTGCTCGGATGCATCCACTTTCTCCATCACAAAAAGTATCATCAACATGCGGTGCTGGATCAGCAGACCATTTCGCATCAACGGTTATAATATGGAACCTTATGACCTTGAGAGTACTGCCTCTGCTCTACCGCTGTCTTTGCAAGACAACACACACAAACTAGAACCTGATAGGCAAACCTGATATATTATCGTCAGTCGCTAATGGGCCAATCCTCAAAAATTGTCGTCTCATGCCTCTTTTGAGACGGCGAGGAGGACGAAACATGGAAAAATTTTGAGTTTCCCTCTCACTAGCAAACTCGAGCAAGTTTTCATACTTGAATGCTTTCTGTGACTCTAGTGTGTTTGTCTACTGGTTCTGTGAGTGTTCCAGTCTGTGACTTGGTTATTCTATATAGCTCAATATAGGAAATAGATGCAGAAGCAGTTAAAAAGGCATCTCCACTCCTCTCATGTTCTCCAATTCTTCAAGTCTCATTCTAGTTGAGCTAGCGATACATCCCCAGTTACTTCATTTCTTGTTTAAATTCAGTTCGGAGCCATGCCATTTTTATCCCAAACCTTTTGGAGTCGTTTCTCACGCACTCTCATTTCTTTTTTCTGGAGCGGATGAGGCGAATCCACTTGGCGAATTTGAGAGAGACCAACCCATTCCTTAAAGAACGTGCCTGTCACTCCAGTGAGCAAATCTCTGCTCACATCGCTCATTTTTCCAGTTCTTTCAGGTTTTCTGCAATATGCTCGAGGAGTTGGACAATCTTCTCTGTCAAATGCGTTCACTTCTTCCCATCGGGTTTTTTGTTGTCATCCACATTTTCCTCGTCAAGTGCGGCCCACAAGCGGTAGCAAAGAGGCTCTCAGTGTTGCAGTCCTCTCATGCACTTGAGTGCCGATGATTCTATCTCCGAACCGCGGTTTGAAGCGCGTTCTTGATTCAACAAACGTGAGAGAATCCATTCCTATTTCTTATAGATCCACGTTATCTTCCAATCACATCATTTTCATCCCGTTCAAGTCATCTAAGAATACTCTAAGCTGATTTTTGAGAACTTCACTTCTCCTCATTTCCAAAGCCAATTCATATTGCTGCAAAATTCATCAGATTTTATGGTGAATGAACCCCTGATAAAGAGCACAGACTTCCACATTCGCTCATACAAATAGCGCTCATTGGGAAATTACTTCGAGCATTACGAAAATTGACAGACAATTGAGGTTGTGTATATGCGTTTCATGACACATATTGAAGATCAGTAATTCCCTAAGGTTAAGAGAGTCGAGCACAATGTAAATCCACTTCTGTCGATTCCCACTTCGCCCAAAGTCCCCAATTGACTGTCGCGCTGGAGTCCCAATGAAATGTCTGTAGTGGGACCCAAGGTATCTTCAAAAAGGTTTCCAGCAGAGTGATGCCAGTGTGCTAAAAGTGCTGCCATTGGCGAAAGAGACAAAATGCTCGAGCTTCAATCTTTCGTCACCTCGTGAGTTCAGGCTCCATTCATTTGGTGTTGAAAGTTCAGCTCAAGTTTGCTAGGTTGGTTGGCAACTAAACAATTCTCAAAGAGTCCATTTTGCTGCATCACCTCCTCAGTTGGGGAAGTCTACACTCTACCATCTTGTTAATGAGCTCCTTGCACTGTTCATAGTTTCCAACGTCAAGCTAAACAGGAAGAACATTGCCGCCTTTGAATTCATCCATTTATTTTCCGTTGAATGGGAACCTTTGGTATATACTTCTTCTGCAACTTACAACGTGCTTTGCCCTTACCTCAACCATCCACTTAACAGACTTCAAATCAAATTCTCCTACATCTCCGTTATCAAGGTGGTAACTCTGTCAGTAAGCATTGGAGTAAATATCTTCTCCGTTTCCATTC
>LJIJ01004230.1:0-15549 GCA_001718145.1 Orchesella cincta
CTCGTTAGCATGCCTGGAAGAGTGGTTGAGGGGATTACGGACCAGCAGTGTCCAGCGCGCTGGCTGGTTAGCGAGACAGTCGTGCACCTTGGGGTTGCCCAATATCTCACACCACCTCGTCATCGTCATCTTGCTTCCTGGACCTTGAGTTGGTGGAAAAGACGAAGGGGTAAACTAAGTAGGTAAGGTATTCATGTTGACAAGACAAAGCGTCAAAATGATCTTCGGGTAAAATTCATACGTTAATTCATTTAAAATGGAGTTTACGGGTTAACACCATATCCAAGCGGCGCCCACTGGATCTTGATAGTCATCATTCTTTCCAATATCACACCACCTTCGGCCGACTTCATCCTTCCTGGACATGGATTGCTGTAAAATGAATTGAAACTAACAATAATGCATTCACAGGCACCGAAACGTCGAAGATAAGATACTATACAACGAAAAATAATACCATTCACAGTTAAAATGACGGTTCCATCATTGTCAGCGGCGGCGCTGGATCATGGCATAGTCGATCACTTTTTTCCACATCACTCCATGCCCCGCGATCTATCTCTTCCTGGACCTTTGATTGCTGAGAAAAATGACATGATAACTGAACAAATAATGTTCATTCACCAGCACCAACGTGAAGCAGATCTTCCAACCTTCACTACTATTCAGATGTTAAAATGACGCGTTAGCCATTTCATTGTCAGCGGCGGCGCCTGGATCATGCATAGTCATCATTTTTCCAATTTCACTCCATCTCGCGATCTTATCTCTTCCCTTGAACCTGATTGCAGGAAAAAGGGAATGATAACTAACAATAATGCCATTTACAGCACCAACGTGAAGCAGATCTTCCAACATTCATACTATTCAATTAAAATGACGGTTACCATCATTGTTCAGGCGGCGCTGGATCATGATACTCATCATTTTTCCAATTTCACTCTATCTCCGCGATCTTTCATCTCTTCCATGGACCTTGATTGCTGAAAATATGAATAAACTAACAATAATAGTTCATTTACAGGCACACCAACGTGAACAGATCTTTCTTAAATTCATTACTATTAATTTAAATGAGGATTACGGTTAATAGCAGGTCCAGCGGGCTGCCGCTGGATCCATGATAGTCATCATTTCGTTCCGAAATCACTCGCTCCGCCATCTTCATCCTTTCCTGGGTCCTTGATTGCCTGGAAATGAATGATAACAACAATAATATTCATTTACCAGGGACAAACGTGAAAAAGATCTTCTAAAATCATACTTTTAGATTAAAGATGAGGATTACGATCAGCATGTCAGCGGCGCCGCTGGAACATGAGAGTCATCATTTTTTCCAATATCACACCTCCGCCACTTCATCTCTTCCTGGACCTTGATTGCGGAAAAATGAATGATAACTAACAATAATATTCATTTACAGGACAAACGTCAAAAGATCTTCTTAAATTCATACTATTTAATTAAAATGAGGATACGGTTAATAGCAGGTCCAGCGGCGCCGCTGGATCATGATAGTCATCATTCTTTCCAATATCACTCCACCTCCTCCAACTTCATCTCTTCCTGGACCTTGGGTGCTGGAAAAAGGACTTATGCTTATGCATTTACAGAGCCAACAATGATGATAGTTCAAAATTCATTCATTTTCAATTAAAGTTAAGGGTATCTTACCTGCATTGTCAGCGGCGCCGCTGGACGATGATGATTATTTGAATTTAATAGCGTTTTATAATGCTAAGTTAACTAGTTTTATTTTTCTTTAGCAGGAGTAGTTATGTTCATTCTCGAATAGCAGCTGCCCAAACAGGCAATGCACTGCCTTTTGTATTTCCTTCCTTCTGCTTTGTTATTATTTTTGTGTGGTATCTGCTTTTTGTTTACATATGTACGCGAATTGTTTTGATATGTATATGTAAAACCATAATGTTTGTTGATGGAGTATGTGTATGTACTTTTTTCATTAATAAACCTTCATAGATTGTGATGTGATCTCATCCGTACTCACAAGTGATACATACAAAGGGAAATTATTCTTTTATATATGTATGGGCTATATGCATTGTAGCAAGAGCAGATGTACTTGTACAGAAACATGTGAGAGACCGGATAAAAGTATGTGTGGTATAAGGTGCATGTATATTTTCACCTGATTCCTTGTGTTTATCCCTATTAAAACACTCATGTGGATGGGCATAAAATTGAAAAGAACTAGAAGATTAAATATAATTATTTACCAAATTTCAAAATATTGAGATAAATTCTCGATCAAAAATGGCGTACAAGTTCAGCAATATCAGTGGAAAATTATTGGTGGGGCAGCTCAAAGGATTTGGCAGGTATAAATACCTTTGGATATTAAATGCTTTATATCTACTTATTGGCGGGCAACAATTATAGCATTGTTTACCCTAATCATAAATAAACAATGCTGTAAAGCTGGAATGTACATGTAACTATTAAGGTTGGGGATTGCCTTAGAGTTGCCCTAGAAATTGAAAAATAAATTCAGACCAATTCCAATTCTGAAATTTTGTCATAAGAAAAGCATTGGAAAATCTATCCACCACCGACAATCTGAAGAGTCTTTCCGGGTTCGTTCTTATAAAAAAATTCAGATTATTGTTTCTGGTGACTCGTGATCACCCAATCTATGAAAATTATAAAAGCTTTTTCCGCAAAAGACTCTTACGTTGATACAATAACGACATTTATAGGCTTATCTGAAGGGGGATTATCTATCAATTGGTATGCACCGGAGAATTAAGCCATTGCTAAAAATTCTTTTAAAATGCGTTATGCTATTTCGACACTAACCAACCAACCTTGTACATCATACCTACCAGACTCGTACATATTATGATGACAATGACCAATGTTTTTCATGTTCATCGATGATTATATCTGAGGATATAGGATATTTTTATGTGGAGTTTTCGACCTTTTATAATAATAGGTTTTCGGAGTCTGTGATAGAGCTCTATTAATGAGTAATTATTCAATGTTACCATGAAATTAAATTTTGGTTTTTTAAAGAACGTCTCCAGCCTTAAAGGAAATGCTGAGTAAACCTGTGATACAGCTCACAGAATTGAATGGAGATATATTATCCTTGCATATCAATAATCAGACAAAACTTTCTCCAAAATTCTACAGCTTTCAACGTTTGAGCGTGCACGCACACTTTACATCAGTTTGCAATACATTTTTCATAACTCTTTACAGGGCATTAAGGCATCTGCCCCTGTGGAAGCTCCTCAAATCATTTTTGAGTCATCGAAGGTGAAATTCCCTACTATTTCATCTGCAACAATGAAGCCCAGGAAAGATGGTTATGGTGAAATGTCTCCAGAGTTGTTGAGGAAGTATGCACATTTTCAGGTAAAATAATTCATTTTTTCATGACACTGGAACTAACTTGTCGGAAGTCGGTGCATATTTTTGTCTTCATATGTAATTCAATATGTTGATTGCTTTAATTCTTATCCTTGTTTCATATTATGGACAGGCTGAAAACAACATCCCTATACACTTGAAGGGAGGAAAAAAGATGTCGTATTATATTATATAACGCTCATAGGGTGTGCTGTTGGGTTGCTGAATGTTTTAGGTACTATTATTCAGCCGCTTTCCCCAAGAGGGATTAGTTTCGTTCATCTATCGAACAGTTGTTATTGGAAAGTGATTCCTGATATGTAACTGAAAATAGAATTTTTCTGGCAAAGTTTACGCAACGGATGCATGAATATAAAAAAGTTGAATATCAAACGTCATACAGAAGCGTTCAGAGTTTCGATGAAATGCTTAAATATTGTACTACTGTGTAGATACATTTAGTTAGTTCAAAGATGTAAATGTTTTTCGAAAAATAAAAGTTATATTATACGCACCGAATTTGTTGTTACTTTGTATGAATATCCACTCTAATTCATTTTACTATACGTAAATATACCACGTGCAAACTATACTATTTTAGTGCGTAAATAATTGTAAAAGTTATTAGATTTTAGCTGCATTTAAGCAGAATTAATGACTTGAAGAAATCTAGAGAGAGAGAAATTATGACGTAGGCCAAAATACACTGCAACTCCATCGGATGCAAAAAATGCAATTCTTCATAACTTCCTTACAAAAGGCTTTCAGCTTTAAAAATTCATTAGAACAGCATATTTGAACTTGTAAGAAGGATCTGGGCTACCGGAAATGGAGTTTCAATTCTTATAACAGCTCATAATGTCATGTATTATTCTATAGTGCAGAACAAAATTGACATCAGCGGATAGAAAATCGTTTCTGATTTCCCCTAATTTATAAATTTTCTTCGCTTATGAATTAAATAAATTGTTCCGATCTTGGAGAATTTACTCGTACTTGCTACAGCTTATTAGCTCGAAATGATTTGTTGTATACCAAGAAGTTTTATTTTAGTTTTCATTATCGTTGAATTAGAATAATTCCATGCTTACTTTTCAACGGTGAAAATAATGGGTGTAGTTTTACACACACTACCATTATATGTATATACTTTTTTTAATTTGATAGTGTCGTAAAAATCTACAAATCAGTTTTTAATTTATTTCCTCTATCATTTTATATTAGAGTATTTATCAAACTTACACCAGCTTAGGCAGGAGCATTTGTCTGGTATGGTAGTTGTAGAAGGACACAACTTTCTTCTACTTTTTCATGCCAATTATCAGCATTGTTGGGATCTACTAAACAAAAAACATAAGTTTCGCTCATGTTTATAAGACAATGATTTATTAGTATTTTGAGGATGTCTTTGCATTCAAACCATTATTGCAATCAGAATCACGAGTCAAACTAAAACTTAACGTTCCCTTCTTTCTTGCAACTTGGACTGAGCTGAGCATATTTCTCCATCAATTTATTGTAAGACGAACAACAAATTATGAACTCATTCATCCTTACTATTTGTCAAGAATGTGCTAAAAATTACATAACAGTTGCTCCTAAATCAGAGAAATCATATGCTTCATTCCTTCTGCATTTTTTCTTTCTTCCCTTCCACCAGTTAAAGAGAACTCTGGATTGCATCCCAAAAACACACAACCAAAAAGAAAGCAAATTCCTCTGCTTCAGGTTGTATTGTTTCTTGTCTTCTTACCTTTAAAACAGCAACAAACATGTTATCAACAAAAGCGCTTAGTACATTGTATGTTGCTTCATTGTATGAATGTTTATGCCATTTTCCGGGTAACTCCAAACTCCCAACATCCAACGTAATGTTTCCTCCAGGAGTTGTTGGAATCTGAGGAATGAGCAAGAGAAAGAGAAAAGATCAGAACGATATAACAGAACACGGCATGGGAAATCTCAGCTCAGTGGGTTTTCAGAACTCATGCGGAGCTGTCTAAAAGCCTTGTACTCAAACCACTTTGCTTTCACTTAAGGAAAAAGTCCATTCATCACCAAGCCGTACGTACTATACTACCAACACCAGTTACCGTCAACTTATTGGAAAGTTGTGTACCAAAGGATGAAATTAGAACTTCCGCACATTTTCATCCTATTTACAATTCAGCGTCAGTGTCTAGAGCTGTAGTGGAAATCAGCATGACGTAATTCGTTTTTAACTGTCACCTCAACAAGCTCATATTGAATTTTATTGGGAAGAAATTTTCCTTCAAAATAAAATTACTTGTAACACAAACATATCTAGACGAACTATGGAATACTTATAAAAGAATGAGGTGAGTAGAAATTCTTTTATTCGAGACCCCATATTTATACAAAACTCATACTGCTCAAAACCAATCAAATGAGTGTATTTCAGATTCATAAAATAAGCTGTCAGATCTCATCATGAGTTTCATTTCTGGTGGAGAATTCTTTCATCCTAATTTTGAACTTGTTATTCCTCAAACTAATGAAAATGTACTTTTTTGCTTTCCTTTTGAGTCCTAAGTTTTGACGTTGCAATTATATCCCAGGTTTCTTTAAAGAAAAGTGATGGAAGCCCCACATACTACATCAGCAGAAACACATGAATACAGAAATCTGAGATTGGTTTTATAAACGACAAACCTCCTCTCATCTCCAACATTATGTATGATTTCCGTAGTTTTTAAGACGTGAAAAATGAACTTCCGCAAAATTCATATCGGTTCCTCATAAGGTTCCCATCAGCTTACTACATCCACATCAGTTGATGATAGACCTTCTCCAAACTTGTGTTTGTGTATGTTCTTACGCAAAATATAAAGGAATAACTTTGAAATCAGTGTTGCGTTGCGGGCTGCTGTCATTTAAGATTTCATCCTAACTTCAAAGTCTACACGGTGTCTTATCGGGATTCACCATGATGGTGAAAGAAACCCAAGGAAAAATCTAACCACGTACGTACTTTGTTAGTGCGGGCACCATCACAGACACATATTATAGTGGTAGTGAGACCGCAAGCAAAAAAGGCAGTACATTTTTCATACGTTTTTTTCATGATGACTCGCACATCCTTGGGTGAAGAAAGATTTTGATGTGAAGTGTATCAGAAAGTATGCCTCTCACATTTTTGTCCTCATCTTATCACAGGGAAAAGCTGTCGGAATCTATTGTACATAGACAACGACTGAAATCAGCACTACACGACGCCATTATTCTGGCAAAGATTGCTCGTTAAGTTTGTTCAGAAAAGGAAGGCAACCGCTATTGACAGGGATAGTTCCCTTTTGAAAATTACACATCACATCACCACATCATTAACACACATTTCCTCTTTAGTATATAAATACGCAAAACTAATATAATGTTTCGGTTTGTCTCCATTCACATGTAAGGACACTAAGGTAGTGTTTCATATTCATAAATTATTATGTACTCCTGAAATAAGAAACGACTTGAAGTTTGACTTTGTCTATTCCATTTTTTGTGAAAGTAACGCAGTGAGAACTTTCACTTGACGTACTTTTGTTACCCAATGAATTATGCTTTGTCTTCTCCTGCGATTCCTGCAGTTGCTTCAGACATGTTGTAAGTGAGTGCTAAACTGAGTGTTGTTGATAGAGAAATCTGCAGTGTTACTTATCATTAAGATAAGAGGCGGGCTGTGACTTGGTTCTCTTCAATTTACGTCCACAAGCATCTCGATTTGCCATATTGTGTTGTGAGTAACATTCAAATGCCGACCTTATTCAAGAAGTAAGTTTTCTGATCTTCTTTGTTGTTTGTCTAATCCTTTACTTTACAGAGCACAAAAATTTCTTGCCAAAAACAGTTTTATTTTCCGTTTAAAAATTTCTCTCTTGTTAATTTGTTGGAGTCTTGTATATATCAACTCAAACTTTATTGTGATAGGGGCATCCTCTTTTATAGGGAAAATTTAGCTTGTTCTGCAGTTTATGTTGGTTATAAATTAATTATGGTAACGTATCTAATGTAGAATTGGAGTTGACAGTGTGAAAAATTCACAGGGCCTGCAGCATAAACACTGAGTAAACAGTTGTTAATTTTGAATGAGTACTAAAACAACAAGAATACTAATAAAGTTGCATTGATTGAGACAAAAAGGTATATTTCTGCATTCCATGGAGTCAACATCAGTTTACCCCATGAAAACAGAAAGTCGCTAATCAGTTCTGGAAAACCAAGCAAGACATATGCATTTGACTTTGAACATGGTAAACACTTACTGTTTACCTTTCTATTTCATCACACCGATCCGACATCTTGCTAAACATAAAGTGATAATAATGTGTACATCGTATATAATATCATGTGCAGCTTTCCTTGGCATAAGAGAGGCGCTCTGAACGTCGTAGGGAGATTAAAAATCAAAGAGTTCTCTGCTTACAAAATGGTTTGAGCCAAATTTTTAATTTGTGGACATTAAGTAAACATAAAAGTACATGGATTTAGCTCCATCTTTAACCAATCTAGGCAGTCAATTGGGTAATCTTGTTTAGTGTGGAATATAAATTTAAAAGTAAGCAGGTAACAAAATATTTGCATGTACGAACAAAAGCTACACTAATGAAAATGAGAACAAAACTAGACTCTGCATAAAGTCAGTCTGCAGCAGAAATAATCCAAACATATATGCTATTGCTGACAATTTGTATTTACAGAGAGATTTTGAGATTAAAAATGCAATTGTCCCAAGGCATTTTATTATGTATGTCATAGGTACTATGTACTCAAGTGGTTGTGTGAAAGCGCAACAATACACACAAGTGTTGTAAAAACTCAACAACGACAAATCATGGAATGCAAAATGAAAATTTAAAATTTATTAAATGCCTTACAAAAATCAGTTGGTTAATAAAGTTTTAAACTTTTTTAATGGACACGACAATGACAAAACTTGAACTTAATATGTAACTCTTGCCAGTTGAAACAGAACTTTCGACTTGACACCAGCTAACAAACAGGAGAAATAAACTCGTTCCAGATACTCAGGAGGTGAAAATGAGAAAGATATAAAACTATAAAGCAAAGTCATAAGTGTGAAACGCAGCACTTAAATGTGGTAGTCTAAGTGGTTAACGATTAGCTGCACCATATGCCTCCACAGAATTATTATCAGTCGTAACTATTCTCTTTAGCTCTATTCGATGCTCAGTTAAACATTTGACTGTATTTTTACTACCTAATTACGGTTTACACTAAAAAAAGCATCCATTTTAAGACTCTTGCATACCTTCAAAAATTTGTAACAGCCAGTTTTCAAACTTGCGATAGTAAATGTGTAGCTTTTGGACAACACAAACAACAGAGCAGGGTTGTAAGATCAAAACCAGCAAGTATTTATTCTTACGTAATAAAAACTTTCTGCAGTTTAAATTACTTCTTATTCTATGCCAAGTATTTCGAATGTTTGGCTTTGGTATGGGTACATTGTACATTCACACATGCGATATACAATGTACGGTGTAAATATACTCGTAGGGCACTTTCTCCTGTGCTGGAATCCCGGGGTAATATAATACATGTACTGTATTTCATACCTCAAAAAACTTACAATGTCAATGTAGGTACTTAAAAGTCATGTGAACTGGACTGCTAAAGAAACTACTTGCACAAAGAACTAGCGATAAGTTTTTTTTGTAACATATCACATCACAAATAATAACACAACTTCATTCCCATTGCTAGCAACAGGAAACAGATATCCAGTGGAGTGGTCATCCGTTTCAGTCAACTCGATTTTCTTTATATAAATACAACAGTAGTTTTGTCGAAGAAAAACTTTTTCGTTTTACACAAAAAAAGGGAAAAAGTTTCTAGAGAAAAATCTGTGAACGCATTTACCAACTGAGCCGCCCTTACTACTGCCCTTTCGATTATGTTGTACATGAAAAACATTTTTATGTATTTCCTTCCAAGATTTTTGCTACTTCCTTCTTGTCCCTTACATCGAATCAACATCTCAAAAGAAAATTTGCAAAGAGATGTTGGATATTGTATGCTGTTTGAGTTAAAGAGGTGATCTGTGACGGCCTGTCTATTTGACTTGTAAAAGCTACTGCTGAATTGAACATTTAATTGATTGACAAAAGCAATAAAAAACAGTAAACGCTTTTTTATTAATATCGAGACTTGATCTGGATACGAAGAAAAATTGCCTTTTGACTTCCAGCATCCGTTTTTCCTACCCAGCACATAAATAATATTATGGACATTATAAGTAGGGTTGTTGGATTGACATGTCCTCCGTTTATGTTGCAGGACATTTCTTGATGTCATATAATGTCCTCTCTGTCCTGAAAATGTCCTAAAATGCCTGTAGGATCGCTTGGTGCAATGAACATTATATTTCGTAGTCAATTATGTGATTTCCTTGAACTATGCGTTATGCTAGTAAAGAGTACACAGGCCTGCTCAATAAACGCTATTTAGACACAAAGACTTGGATTAGTTGCCAGTAGAGAAAGTAACTAGGAATATTATTGGTACAAGAAAGGTAAACTGGCTAGAAGTTACTCTGTGAAGCTTCTAAGATTGAGTGCCATGAATGAGTGGTTGTAGATTGGTTTTGTAGACTTAACGAAGACAAAGATACATGAATGAATAAGTACTCACAAATACATAGTAAATCATGGATAAAAATGGTTCACAAGTGTATGAATGCGTAATTAGATAAATATACATAACGTAGCGTAGTCAAATCATAGTAAAATGAAACAAGCATAAAAGTAAGTCAAAACACAAATGTCCGTCTCTCAGGACTGAACAATGCCCTAAGTTTCTAGAGGTGACATTTTAGGACATTTCAGATGAAATTTCCTATTTGTCAGACACATACGACTTATAAGAAATGCAACAGAAACGTTGCTTGTTGCTTCCTCATAAACAGTTGGTGAGTTAAGCATTTGGCAAACTTATTCCAACGCAAATATTCACAATATTTTTATACTATTATTCTCACTTTGGAAAAGAGAGAAAGTGTAAACATACTATTTTTAATAAACATTATCAACTGCTAAATTTCAACAACAATGGTGAATCTGGTAGAGCTACTAAAGAGAACTATCAAGGAAATGGTTAAATGAGTACGAATAATTATTTATTACGCCGAATAATTGTGGTTTTGTAATTGAGTGGTGAATTAAATATACTATTGATCTACGATTTAGCTTCTGCAGTTGTTTTTTACTTAATCATCATTTTATTGATGCAATATATTTAGAAGAATCATATTTGATGCAGTATCCTCGTCAAATATACATTTTGTAACAGTAAATAATAAGGGCAGAGTTTACTGCTTTGAAAGAGGATGCTGCTGCATGTTTACCTTTTTCAAACACCAGATGACAGAAAGCAATGCGTAATAATGTTTTGGTATGTGAATTTGACTGCATGCTTAACTAAATGACGCGCTCAATCACATCAAAACAATTCAGCGGCCATAGTAAGTAAGCCAGAGAATATTTCTTTGTTCAGACAATGTTCTGTTTGTGTCCTCCAAATAAATGTCGGACATTTATGACGCAGACATATTGGAAATGTCCTTGACAGACATATACTCAACAACCCTAATTTATAAGTAAGACGTATGAATTTATTGCATAAACAACATATTACTGCTTTGTAGAAGAATTCTTCAAATAGAATAGTTTAGCCTTTTTTTACCCTATAGCTTTGATCCGACACATTAGCTAGATAACAAAGTTTTACAAACTACAATTTAACTAGTTTGAAGTCAACTAAATACAATATAAACCAATTCCAGGTATCCTCTTACAACTGTAGATAGCCATTATATAGGCATTTTAAAAAGCTACATAAAATAGAAGGGAAATTTCATTAGTCGTTACTTTGACTTTCGGTACAAGCATGACGTACATTACAACATCATTTATGATCACGATAGATTAAAGCATTCAAGCGTAAACTCCTTTTCGGCAAATTTCAAAGGAAGAATATTGGAGCAATAATTAAAAATATTTCAGACACGAGTTTCTTTTATATATACGTTTTGATAATGTAAAAGACATCAAGTCGATGAGATACCCTTGCAAAGAAGTAAAACATCATCTTATAACTCAGAAATCTACAAGGGTAAAGTAAACAACACTCAAATATTCTATCGCTTCTAAAACGTTTTACAATAAATTAATGTTCCAGGGGAAAGTTGAGTAATTGTTACTCCATCACGGAGGTAGAACTACGTACTTACATGAACCACTCGACGAATTCGACAGACACTAATGGAATGTGACGAGTGAGTACATGCATCAACATATTTAAAGTAAAGCATAAAAGGAGCCTTTATTGATTCGTTATGTAAACAGTGTACAGTGGGAATTGAAATGTTTGTATAGAGAGACAGGAAGAAGATTTACTGGCACAAGACATACTGCTTTATCATACGCATTTAAGTTCTTTGATAAGGTATATATCCTGCCAACTTTAACAGTGTACATTCCTTGTCAAATTGTCAGCATGTTATGCCCACATTTATGCAAAATAATACTAGGAAAAGTTTACACAATTTTAAAGACATGTAGTTTTTTTATAACGGCGCTTATAGATATTACGCTTAAAAGCAAAATAGATCTGAATTTTAAACCCCAGCCAAGCTGGACTGCGTGAATATGTGCTCAAATGCCAAATTATATACGAAGTTTTGAAGCATTTCATTTTCCTTGACGGCCCGATTATCACAATTATACGTATTAAGCATGCAATTCCCGTAGGACTGTACCTGAATATCTAACAATCTAACAAAGGGACTCTTTAAAATATCATTATAAACGATTCTTTAGATAGCTTAAGAAACTGGTCTGGTGAGCTGTTACAGTTCTCTTTAGACTTACAACGGCAGAATATAAAATGGGAAATGAAAGCATTAAAATTTCAAATCCGTCGTTCTCTTTCCTTTTATAAATTATGGCTTTGTGCATACACGCATCAACAACATGACATGCTCTTCCAATTTAAATGCCTATACAATTGCTGTGTATAATATTAAAAGAACATTTTGTCTTTCGAACCATCATCATATCAAGTTTACCTTACAAGTTTCGAAAATCGACATGTAAAAGAAAACTTTTTAGTCTTTGTGTTCATGAATAATTCTTAAAACTAGTCATTTCCATAATGCCAGCTTGTGAGCACCCTCCCTCCATTAGTTCTCAATATGCAGCTGCTTATAATTCCACAGTATCGCAAGACGATCCTTTAGAGAGCGATTGATGAAAAATGGAAGTTTGAAACAACAAGCTCTTCGCAGTCTTCAGAATGTAAACGGCTTGTTGATTTGTACGGGGAAAGTAGTACATATCCCAATCTATCAGCAGAGCACACACGCGTTTTAAAAAGTCATCAGTCATTCATCAGTATAGGTAAATATTTAGTGTGATAAAACAGTTTCCCTACATGAGGTCTGTACTTATTTAAATTCTGCATTTAAATGGTCACCGAAAAGGCGTTTTGCCCACTTTTTTCCGGGCAAAATGCAAAGTAGGAAAATGTGTCACTTTTTAAGAAATTAGACATCCACCGATTAAATGAAATTACACTTTGTAAGTAAATATTTCACTTCACAAAAAACTATAGGAGTGTTCGTGTACATTAAATTCGTGTAGTGGTAGCTTGTAAAAATTGTAAAAAAAAGATTACCATACATGAAGATTATACTCATATCCATAATGTACACACAAAACTCACAGCACTCTTTATCAGCTCGTCTTATGAGTTGTAGGTATCAACAAAAGAATGTTCCTCAAAAAAATTTATATTCGCACGGACCGACAACTCAAGGTTTTTATAAACTGAATGGAACATGATCATGATGACACCTCCTGACTCTCTTGACTTGCCATACGTGGTTGACCATGACATTGATTTTTTCTTTAAAAATCGTAATATCAACCAGAATATTTCTTTCGCTGTATTCCAAGAATGAGGCTATTCAGGCTGATGGGCTAACTCATGTGGGAGGGATTTCCTGTACTTCTATTTGGAACATCAGACAAGAATAGAAAGTTTCACCCATTTTGTGTTGCTATTACATCAAGTGAAACAACTTCCGACTTTGGTTTTTGTTTTAGAGCAATACATAAATCAAATGAAGCTTTCCAACCTAAATTCTTATAGCAGACTGTGTCGAAAGTATTTCCAATAGATTCACCGAGGTTTTCGGAACTTAATATCAACGCGTTAACTGCTGGGCCCCTGTTTATAGGAGTTAAAACAATAACAAACATTTAAAAGCCGAACCTATTGCCACGGAAATCAGGTTCTTGTAGATGTCAGTTTTATTCAGTTAAGTAGATCTCAGAGAGAGTTTACAGTTTCAGCCAACAGAACTTCACCCGCTAAGCAAACGACGTTCGATTGTACACAAATACGAGTTGGAAGTCGCTTGAAGATTATGGAAAAATACGTGTGGTTTGTGGAAAGTAGAACTGAAAGTAAAATTGAATTTCACAGCTATCAAGCTGGAAAAGTGCAACATGCATCTGTCGACGGTTTCAAAAAGAATGCATTTGTAAGCATGTAATAAAAAGAGCATTGATAGTTCAGTAGATTAAAGCGTTGTAAAATTTAACGGCTTTATAATAGAGTGAGTTGTATTAACGTAAAAAGTAACAAAAAATTTATATTTCAAAAATTTACCATAAATTGCTGTTTTTGAGTTGTTTTTCTTGTGTATGTTGTAATGTTTGTACTTTGTACAAAGATGTTTTGACCCGTGACGATAAAAGAAAATAAGTGAGATTTTTTAATAAAATGTATAAATTATGTACAAAAAAGTGACACATTTTCTTACTTTCATTTTGCCTAAACAAAAGTGGGCAAAACGCCTTTTTCGGTGACCACTTTTATTTGTGCCATAATTTAATTGATATTTAATGGGCGTTTTCTGATGCTTCTAAAAAATTCGGGAAAAGTAGCTTTATTATTATATTTCTCAATTAGCAGCGGCTATACACTTTATAATCATTATTGTACATGTTACTGATGTTTATTTGATGAATGCCATTGATAAGCTAATTTAATACTAAACGGAAAGAAAGAGCTCGCAGTGTTGAATGCATTTGAAAATTGTATTTTATTGTTTCTCATTATTTTGATATGCTGTTTTGAATGAATGAATTTATTGTATCACTTCTTTTTCAGGCCACAGACCTATAAAGAATTATTTTTACAATAGCTTTTGACAATTGTTGGATGGAGTTCCACATGATATTTGACATTTAAACGCAACGTATTATAAAACATCAGCAATTATTTCAGCGAATATTATATTATACGTACATTATCATATGTGACTACGTTGTAGGTACTTGACAAGTTATTAACATCAATATAGTTATATTGTGACAAATGATTTTTAATAACTATACAACTTTACGGTACTCTAGCGTTAACAAAAATATATAACGCTCGACTCATTAACTTATTCACAGTGACGAGAAAAAAAACTACTTAACTTTCATTTTGTTGACTTATATTGAGTTCATTACCCATGCTAATTTTGTACAACTTTGATTTTTGTGTAGTAGGTATCGCTTATAAGTAAAACTACGTATTACAAGTGTGGGAAAGTGCATGCTTGCAGAAACATTCTGTATGGTCATGATAATTTTTGTCATTCCATAACTCTTTAATGTTGTTCATAACATCTTTGTACATACTTTTTACGCTTTTCGGTAATTTAATTTTGAGGTCATCACCAATTATTTTCCATGGCACATTACAATAATTATTGCAGACGCAAATTGATTCCATTCCCTGTCGATTATATTCCACGTGTTTGTCCATGATAGATTGCATGATATGTTGTTGGTACCCATGAGAATTTCCAATTTTCCATAACGCTTTCAGGTTCACTTTAACTGCTTGTGAGTCCCAAAAGGATGAATGGTTATCTTTTGAATTGCCGGTTTTGTCGATAACAGGTTCACTAGGTACTCTGGTCAGTGGTTTACTGTTGGGGGGCTTGATAGATGTGTCCACGTATTTAGGTAGGCTGGTCTGCTCGATACTTCTTTCACGATCATGATTTCTCATGTTAGTTTCAAGTGAAGGATCCATTTTTGTTCCACTTTCAAGTATTTGTTTCAGAGCATTTAAGTCGCATTC
>LJIJ01004231.1:0-15549 GCA_001718145.1 Orchesella cincta
GTCGGTACTCACCTAATCTGTTAATAATAGTTGGAGAGATGGAGTTGATACGCTGTAGAGGAAGGTTCCAACTAAAGTACATCCCGATTTGATATGATTCATAACCATGACCCGAGCACATAGTAAGTCAGCTATTTCTCTGGGAAAAGCACGGTATTTATATGGATGACACGTTAGGTTTCGTAATAGAGTAATTAACCTCAAATTATGACCTGTTGTGGGCACCCAATACAGTATACAATATCCACCCCAAAAATTGAATCTTATTGTTTGAGACATGAGGCGGGACTATATAGACAAGAATTAGGGTATGACTGAAGGTTTCGTGGAGTCCTCATCTAATGACACATTAATAATTACGATACAAAAAGTGTCAGAGGTTTGAGTAAACTTTAGTGGTTGTGGATTCTGAGACGATAAATAGGAATTGAGTGGTGTTATCCCTTTAAGATATATGCAACTTATTTGTTATAGTATACTTGTATAATTGTGCTGATATCACCAGGTATCTATCGTCCACCTGAGTATTGCATTAATTTTAAGAAGATATTAAAGTATGAATATCAAGATACACTGCGAAAATCAAAACGCTGGAAAATAGTTTCCACTATCTAAATAAATTGTTTTGGAAATAATTTGTGAGATACTTACAACAGGCCCACTATGAGCTAGCTCAACCTGTTCCCATGCCCGCACTGTGATGAGTCGTACATGGACAGGATTGCGGAAGCATGTTTGAGTGAAAGGCAGGAGGTTATAACCCTGGGCAGTTTGGTTGAGCCTCCGCCTGAAAAATGTGTGTGAAAGTAATAAGGGTCAATAGAGAAATAATATAAAAAACGTGTTTGTTGACACAGTAATAATCACTATTTTTTAAGCAAACTTGAATTGAGGCGATGGAAATCCTTACATATATGTTTTTACCATTACCTCCTGCTTTCACCTTAGGGCGACAGAAGTCCTCTCCATGCCTTCACCAACAACAATGGGTGGTGTGTGTCGCCGGATCGCTTCTCCTCTCTTATTAAAACAACCCCAAAACTGGTTCGCATGTACCTGTCGAGTGCTATTCATTTGATATGAGAACGGTAGGAGAAGCTTGTTTTTAAAGTCTTTAAGAGCAGCCGAAGCTCGCAACGCGGTGGATTTCAGTTTACCGGATGCTAAGCAAAGATGCAAAGCCTAAGAAATTACAATAAGCGCGATATGAATCCACTTCATCATGTATGTTGCTGTGTGCATGCTCTTTCAAGCCAGTGCGTAACTGCATTCAGCGACTGGTAGTTCTGCTCTTGATGCTTTGGAGTCTTATCAAAAAATAGCGCATGTCTTCTTTCTATGTTTATCCTTTGATACAGGTTCTTCATTTTGACAAATTCATTAATGATGCACACAGTGTGATGGACTGTGTAGCATTCCATAATCATTATAATTCCCTGAGTTCATCGAGACGCTATAACTGTTTCGTTTAGTACCTGTGAAAAAACGTGCGGGAAAGCCATCGGTCGATTGTTACGATTATTGTCAAGCATCTACATGATAATCAGTCAATAATGAAGTTTTTATGCTACGAATTTACTTTGAGTTCATAAGGTAAGCATGCACTGAGATCTTTGATAATGATGTTACTCCACTGATGAGATTGGATTACGGCTTGCCATATTGACAGTACACCACGCTGGACGTATCTTTTCACTATGATTTGTATGATCAGACAGATAATCATTTTTCTGCTGACTTATGTGTTTTATATCATCTATAATTACGTTCCCTACGTACAACAATCCTTCTTAACTGTTATGCGAAGAACAACACTCATAAAGAAGTCAATAAGAACTCTCAGACACGGGATTTCTTTAGGTTCTCGAACATCATCAAGCAAACGTGGTTGCATTAGCAAGCTCATTTAAAATCTCAATCATGTTCTGCTCTACAAAATCTTATATCAACAGATCCTTTATATTGTTGCAAGTGTTCCCCGCAAAGTACTCCACAACAGGAATGTACGTCTGGTTTCCAATCCGATGGTGATGTGTACGCTTTGGGGAAGCTAATTGTGACAGCCAATCCTGATTTCCAAAATTGGAGATGTGAGCGATGTTCGCTTTCATCTATTTACAGTAAACCTTATTAACATATAACTTAACAACTAATTTTGTGCTTTGTTAAGCATTCTAAATCAAGAATATAATTTCATTATTGCATCGGGATTATCATAGAAACAATCAATAAGCCCAGATGAAGGCTATTTGTTGAGCGACGAACGTTCTTATAACCAACTCTCATGTTCACTTCCGAATCGTCCGTTGAAAGTATTGATTCTAGGTTGGAAGGGGATACAAGACCACACCCTTTCCATGCAGACTTATCAAGGTACAATAAATAGTCGTCATACGATTACTGCTCTCTATGTCATATGTATTGATTGCATGTACAGTTTGCTTTTGTGGTACCTGAAGGTGATTCAAACCGCCCAAAATTAGAATTATCAGTAATGGTCAACTGCTGTTTCTCGGCCGATACTTCCAACTACTTATTGCTTGCAGCTGAAAATAGCGACGGTTGGTAGCGCAGCACTGCAGATCTGACTTGAATTTTAATATTGGCTGATGAATGTCGTCAAACGTGAAGATATCCACCTCGTTGGGTTTTCTTTGGGTGCAACTCGTGGGACGATTGGAAGTCGTGTCTTCCTGAAAAATTGACAAGAATAAGCTGTAAGTTTCGAAACTTTAAATAGGAACTGTTGTGAATTTTTGTGTGTATGCTCATTGCCCATATTTCAGCTCTAGAGCCAGCACTATCCAGCATTTTGATTGTTGCTGATTCCAACAACCGCCCGGTGACAGAGTCCCTCAGATGCTATCTACGTGAATGGCCTTCAGACGTTCTCAGGCATTATCTAAGGATTTACAGATCCACTCGTTCGGACCGTTGAGGTTTGGTAAATTTCAACTCTGTTTGTGAACGTTTTATACCAACACCTGTCAACCACAGCAGCTGACCGAGCATTATACTTCCATCTATGCTTAGGATACGCGATACCTCATCCGGCCGCCCACAGCTGGTTGTGGAATTGATGTTGACCGGTGTAGGATCAGTGGACCGGTTTTGATTTCCAAAGACAAAGATGAGGTTCTTTTATGATAGATTTAACCCTTTCATAACATTCGTTTTTTATTGTGATTACACAGCCAGGTTGTGCTCTATGACGTGATCGCAGAACTTCCTGGAGGCTTACTATCTAAACCGAATTCAGAGGAAAGAAATGCCACAAGCATGGAATGATTTCACCTAGTGGTACTTTGTGACAGAAATGTAAGTTGGGGTTAACTGATCATTCAATACCGCTCGACAGTGCGGCAGTCTATAATCAAGTATTCGTTCATTTGTTGCGGTTTCATGAAATGTATATTTTTACCTAAAGAATTGAGCATTTGTCTTGGATTAGTAACCCACTCTGGAGTTGGTTCTCACCGTTTCGAGAACAACCAGAGTCACCGGTAGCCCAAGGTTGAACCAACCCAGCCGATTCCAATAATATTATGTGTACTGGGCTTTGTGTATTCATAAAGAGTTTTCAATATACAAAGCTTCATTGATGTATGTTCACGCCATGGCACAAGCAAGATGGAATGCGGTAGCAGGCAAGAGCTAACCGGATCGGCATCGCAATTAATATTTCAATGGTGCCTATGCCGTATCGGTTCAGCCTCATCATCTTTCCAGTTTTTAAATGAAGATAATTGCAATCAATGAAGTGCGAGCTTACATGAAATTCAGCTTCACCAGTTATCAGAGTAATATCTTTTAACCCTACTATTTTATACTGAGGTTTACATTGAATGCTTAACGTTAGCATCAAAACTCTTAGTTATAGCTCTCTTACATTATTTTGCATGTATTGTAATCAACAATAAATGTTCACATAATGCGGTTTCGTCCCAGATAAAGAGATAAGTTTATTCAGCCAGCAAAGTTTTGCAGATCGTATAGCTATACATAATTTATCAAACAATGCAATAAAGTGATGTGTCCTGTCCCATGTAACATTAAAAATAGGTAAAACGTGAATTGCACTCTGTAACCCATCTAACTAGGTATTACATTACAGCATATTTCCACCCTTACCTTCTAGCAGCTAATATAACTCAGCTTCTTGCAATCTTCAAATATTAACACCATAAAAACTTTATTAGGTATTTGGGAATTAAGAGGCAGTCAGATTTAGTATGGTGAATCTAGGTGGAAACCGACCCTAGTTTTGTAATATGCGTAAATGTAAATAACTATTAGATGACGTTATCAGAGTGATTCTCACTTTGTACCTATTTTAATGCTACATGGGAAGCGGACACATCATCTCTTTTTGATTGGTTGATGAAAGTTCACTTGATATTTGTCTGAAAACTGCTGAGTAACACTTACTTTTATCTGGACGAACATCCCTGTGAACATTAATGTGCAATAATAATTCCAAATACATTAAACTATAATGCTAACGTAAACATTCAATGTTTAAAACCATCAGTATAAAAAGTGACGTTAAAAAGATATTTACTTCGGATAACTGGAACGAATTCAATGTAAACCCTTTGAATTGGAATTGATTAAATCATTAAAAATGAAGAATGATGACAGGTGGAAACCGTACCGGCTCCACCACACGAACCACACACTTCACAGCCACTGCAAAGAGCACAATCTGCTTGCCCCCATTGGCGGGAACCATACAAAAAAACCCTCACCAAGTTTGTATATCTTGCAAACCTCCCTCTCCTATTGAATACAAAAGCCCCACGACCTCAAATAACCTTCTCTATTGACGGAGGATCTCTGGGTTGGTCTACGAAGCCCCCCCCCTCTGCATTACCCGTGCGACCCTCGAGACCACATTACTCACGCAGGCGCCCGCCCAGGGTAAGACCTACACCCACACCCGCCTCTCATCTCCACATTCCCCCCAATGCAATCAACATGTCAATATCTATAAGCGCTACCACCCACCCCACACCACTCCATCCCGACTTTCCATTTCGGTACACACCCACGCACCCAAACCACAAAAGGACAACACTCACAACACCCCCCAAGCAAAACCCCCTGCAGTCTAACAACCTACGTTCTTGCACGCGGCCCGTACCTCCGTTAATGACCATACACCCCCCCAACTTCAATCCTGCTCCCCACCCACATCCACCCCCCAACCACCATCCACCACACACACATCCCCAAACATCGTCGACAACTCCTCACCTACCCCACATTCCGCCTCTACCAGCCCACTCACGTCACCCACCCCCAGGAAGGAGGAGAGTCTGGAGCACGCCTCAAACACACAAGAGCACAACACACCCCCTGTGTACCACAACCAACAACGAATCATAATTACGCCTACCACCAACTTTCACAGCGTCGACCACAATCCTACATCACTCTCACCACACCACACATCCCCACCATCCCTTTTACTTTGAAAATCGAAAACCTCCGCTAACATGTTGACCTACCAGGCGCGGTCAATATCAACTCCCACACCAGGTTGTTGCCTCCAGAATCGGGTACCTGAGCAATGAGGAATAGTACAGTCGTCAGTCGTGTTGACAGGTTAGGATTAAACGTTCACAAACGATTTGAAATTTACCAATCAACGGTCCCACATGGATCGTTAAATCCTAGAATGCCTGACGTGTGAAGGACATTCACATAGATAAGCATCTGAGGGATCTTCCGGTTGTGGAGATCAGCAACGTCAAAAAGCGTAGTGCTGGCTCTAGAGCTGAAATTGGGGCAATGAGATACACACTTCAAACAGTTCCTATTAAAGTTTCGAACTTACCAGTTATTCTTGTCAATTTTTCAGAAACACGACTTCCAATCTGTCCCACAACTTGCCCACCGCAAAGAAAACCCAACGAGGTGGATATCTTCACGTTTGACGACGTTTTCAGCAATTAAAAATTCAATCAGATCTGCAGCTGCCTGGCTAACCAACCGTGTATTTTGAGCTGCAGCAAAGTAGTTGGAAGTATCGGCGAGAACAGTCCAGTTGACCATTATGAAATTTTTGGTTTGAATCCACCTTCAGGTATCCTACAAAATGCACATACGTACATGCATACATATTGACATTATAGTAGCATTCGTTAAAGACACTATTTTATTTGCTACCTTGATAAGTCTGCCATGGAAAGGTGTGTCTGTAATCCCCTCCAAACCATGTATCAATACTTTCAACGGCGATTCGGAATGAAATGAGAGTTGGTTAAAGACACGTCGTCGCCAACAAATAGCTCATCTGGCGTGTATTGATTGTTTCTATTATATCCCGGATGCAAAATGAAATTTATTCTGATGTTAGAATGCCTACAAACACAAAAGATTGAAGATTATAAGGTTTAATAAGGTTTACCCTGTAAATAGATGAAAGCGAACATCGCTCACATCTCCAATTTTGAAATCAGGATCTGGTGTCAAATTAGCTTCCAAAAGGGTACCATCACCATTCGATTTGGAAACCAGACGACATCCTTTGTATTTTGGAGGGACTTTGCGGAAACACTTGCAACAATAAAAAGGACTGTTGAAATTATAGATTTGTAGGCAGACATGATTGAGATTTAAAGATCAAAAAACCAGTTGCTGATTGATGTTGAGACCTAAGAAATCCCGTGTTCTGACATTTTATGACTTTTTATTGATGTTCCATAAAGTTAAAAGGATTTTACGTAGAAACGTAGATATAAGCAGTCAAGTCAGAGAAAAATATATCTGGATCATACAAAATCATAGTGAAAGTACGTCAGCGTGGTTGTTCATATGCAAGCGTAACCCAATCTTTCAAGTGGAGTAACATATTATCGAAAGCATCTCATGCATATCCTTATGAATCAAAGTAAATTCGAGCATAAAAAAAATATGATATTGCTGATTATCACTGTAAATGTTGACATAATCAGTAAATTCGACGATAGGCTTTCCAGCACGTTTTTTTCATAGCCGAACAAGCGTCGATGAACTAGGGAAGTTATATATATGGAATGCTACACACTCCACACGACTGTGGTGCATCATTAATAAATTGTTCGTAAATGAAGTAAACTGATCAAAGGATAAACATAGAAAAGAAGACGATGGTAATTTTGATAAGGCTTGTCAAAGCAGAAGTAACTGACAGTTCGTGATGCAGTTTACCGACTGGTTGAAAAGCCATGCACACAAACAAATATTTTGAATGCTTTGTATTCTAGGTTTCGCATTTTGCATACATTCCCGTAAACTAAACACGCTGGCAAGCTTGTGCTTCTAAAACTTTAACAAGCTTCTCCTACCGTTTCATATCAAATTGATAGCACTCGACAGGTACTGGAACCAGTTGGGGTTGTTTTAATAAAGAGAAGGAGAAGCGACCGGCGACACACACCACATTGTTGTTGGTGAAGGCATGGAGGCCTGGTGAAAGCAGGAAGGCATGTAAAAAATTGTAAGATTTCCATGGCCCTCAATTCAAGTTTGCTTAAAAAATAGGTCATTATTACTGTTCAACAAAGTTTTTTATCATTATTTTCAAGCCCATTACTTTCACACACATTTTTCAGCGGACTCAACCCAACTGCCAGGTTAAAAACCTCCTCCTTTCATCAAAATGCTTCCGAATCCGTGTCCATGTACGACTCTCCAGTGGGGCGTGAAGGTGGTAGCTATAGTGGGCCTTGTAAGTATCTCACAAATTATTTCCAAACAATTTATTAGATGCTGGATAACTTTTTCCAGGTTTTGATTTTCACAGTTATTTGATCTCCTTAATATTTTTAAAATTACTGCAAAACTCGGTGGACTTGATACATCAGATATTTTCCGTAAGTAAAAAATATTCAAACTTAAAGAGAACACTCAATCCATCATCGAGTAGAACTACAACCACAGTTTACTCAAACTCTGACAATTTTTTATAGTATTAAGAGGACTCCAAGAAACTTCACATCCCATTCTTATTGTCAGCCTCATTCTCACATGATTCTTTCTTGGGTGGATATTGTATTGTATTTGGGTGCCCAAAAGGTAATAATTTGAGGTTAATTACTCTTTACGAAAGCTAACGTGTCATCCATGATAAATACCGTTGCTTTTCCCAGAGAAATGCTACTATGTGCTGGGTCTGGTTGGGATGTACTTTAGTTAACTTCCTCTACAGCGTTATCAACTCCATCCTCAAACTTTATGGAGATTATGGTACCACCTATGTAGAGATCTTGGTTGTTGGCGTGATTGGTTTGATCCACGGGATTGCGATCACTATCTATGTTATGTTTGTTGTGTATGCTTTCATAATTCAACTTCGCAATCGGCCAGATCCCCAACTCAACCCGGCATATCAAGTTTCAACCATGGCTCAACCCCAGGGCTCCGTTTATGCGGCGATGGAAGCGGGTACTTACTATACTGCTGAACAACCAAACTACCCGATTGAATCTCAGCCTTTGAACCAACCCCAACCCACCACCGCACCTGCTTTATAGCCACATGCATGGCTCATATCCACGGTTTAACCTTTAAGCATATGATACTACCCTTTTTGCTTGAGCATTTGATCACGCTTTAAGTTAAACCATTACTAAATTTTTGAAACTCTAATTTAAACTACGATATGTATATTCTCAAATTACAAAGAATATACAAGGAATAAAAATGTAGAATTTACAATAAATGATTAGATTTGATTAGTTGAAACCTAATAGTTTCTGCAGCATATATTGAATATTGTAAAGCAGTTTAGCTCTAGCTTCTGCCTTAATCAGATTTGCAAGTGTTTGGAATATCGTTATACTACATGTTATCTCTTTTTGCTCATCAGTTTTTTTTATGGATGCTAATGTGGCTAATTTGACAGTGCTTACTGATATACAACTATTCAGAGAACTTCTTTACTATTTTCTTGGGCACAGCGATTGATTCAACTATTTGGAAGTGAATGTGAAAATTCATTCTGCTCGAAAGTTCTATGGGCATCCTTCAGAGGATACATCGGGGTGTCAAAAATCAAAGTTTGCTACCCCAACAAAATATGTACACTGTAGTAATATGAAAGTAACTGCAGCAAAACGTTACGCAAGGCTGGAAAACAGGATGATTACGAAGTTTATGAAAACATGAAAAGAGCTGGAAAATTTGGATTTTGTCCAATCAGATTTTTTATTTCAGATCGTGGATCACTATGAGAGGATAGAAGGGATAATGCTATTTATTAGATGGACGTTGTACTGTTGTACTTCATTTGTTGTGTTGAATGGCGCCATGGGGAAATGCGCATTTAATGAAGTAAAAGTTTTGAATCTCTGAGATTTTTTTGGTAATCCTGAAATTTTGGGAAAATACAAGTAATTAGAGATAAATGCTGGTTACATGAACTGTTCCGTGAACCTGGTTTGGATTTATGGCAGTTGTTCTCGTACTCAAAGTCATCAGCTTCATTAGCCTACTTTCTGGTGGGTTTGGTGAAGGCGGATGGAATTTTGGGGCCGACGTCGGAGAATTTCTTGGAAATTTCTCGATAATTCTTCTCTCAATCTATTTGCTCTTTGTTGTGTTTGCCTTCATAACTCAACCGCGCACCGGCTGGTCAGCAACTCTACCGATAATGCAAGTTTAACCACTCAGGACTTCATTTATAGTGAGATGGAGAGAGGTTCTTCGTATGTCGTTGAAAGATCTTTAGTTAAGCAGACCCTGAGAGTGGGTTGCGGTTGGTTCAGAGGCAGAAATTATCTGAGTACTTCGTTTCTCAACGACATACGAAGAACCTCTCTCCATCTCACTATAAATGAAGTCCTGAGTGGTTGAAACTTGATTTATCGGTAGAGTTGCTGATCCAGCCGGTTGCGCGTTGAGTTATGAAGGCAAACACAACAAAGAGCAAATAGATTGAGAGAAGAATTATCAAGAAATTTCCAACAAATTTTTCGACCCCAAAATTCCATCCGCCTTCACCAAACCCACCAGAAAGTAGGCTAATGAAGCTGATGACTTTGAGTACGAGAACAACTGCCATAAATCCAAACCAGGTTCACGGAACAGTTCATGTAACCAGCATTTATCTCTAATTACTTGTATTTTCCCAAATATTTCAGGATTACCAAAAAATCTCAAGAGATTCAAAACTTTTACTTCATTAAATGCGCATTCCCCATGCGCCATTCAACACAACAAATGAAGTACAACAGTACAACGTCCATCTAATAAATAGCATTATCCCTTCTATCCTCTCATAGTGATCCACGATCTGAAATAAAAAATCTGATTGGACAAAATCCAAATTTTCCAGCTCTTTTCATGTTTTCATAAACTTCGTAATCATCCTGTTTTCCAGCCCTTGCGTAACGTTTTGCTGCAGTTACTTTCATATTACTACAGTGTACATATTTTGTTGGGGTAGCAAACTTTGATTTTTGACACCCCGATGGTATCCTCTGAAGGATGCCCATAGAACTTTCGAGCAGAATGAATTTTCACATTCACTTCCAAATAGTTGAATCAATCGCTGTGCCCAAGAAAATAGTAAAGAAGTTCTCTGAATAGTTGTATATCAGTAAGCATGTAAATTAGCCAGCATTAGGCATCCATAAAAACTGATGACAAAAAGAGATAACATTAGTATAACGATATTCCAAACACTTGCAAATCTGATTAAGGTCAGAAGGCTAGAGCTAAACTGCTTTACAATATTCAATATATGCTGCAGAAACTATTAGGTTTTCAACTAATCAAATCTAATCATTTATTGTAAATTCTACATTTTTTTCCTTGTATATTCTTTGTAATTTGAGAATATACATATCGTAGTTTAAATTAGAGTTTCAAAAATTTAGTTAATGGTTTAACTTAAAGCGTGATCAAATGCTCAAGCAAAAAGGGTAGTCTTCATATGCTTATAGGTTAAACCGTGGATGCCATGCATGTGGCTATAAAGCAGGTGCGGTGGTGGGTTGGGTTGTTCAAAGGCTGAGATTCAATCGGGTAGTTTGGTTGTTCAGCAGTATAGTAAGTACCGCTTCCATCGCCGCATAAACGGAGCCCTGGGGTTGAGCCATGGTTGAAACTTGATATGCCGGTTGAGTTGGGGATCTGGCCGATTGCGAAGTTGAATTATGAAGCATACACAACAAACATAACATAGATAGTGATCGCAATCCCGTGGATCAAACCAATCACGCCAACAACCAAGATCTCTACATAGGTGGTACCATAATCTCCATAAAGTTTGAGGATGGAGTTGATAACGCTGTAGAGGAAGTTAACTAAAGTACATCCCAACCAGACCCAGCACATAGTAGCATTTCTCTGGGAAAAGCAACGGTATTTATCATGGATGACACGTTAGCTTTCGTAAAGAGTAATTAACCTCAAATTATTACCTTTTGGGCACCCAAATACAATACAATATCCACCCCAAGAAGAATCATGTTGAGAATGAGGCTGACAATAAGAATGGGATGTGAAGTTTCTTGGAGTCCTCTTAATACTATAAAAAATTGTCAGAGTTTGAGTAAACTGTGGTTGTGGTTCTACTCGATGATGGATTGAGTGTTCCCTTTAATATGAACTTTTTTTATTTACGAAAATTGTCTGATGCATCAACTCCACCGAGTATTGCAGTAATTTTAAAAATATTAAGGAGATCAAATACCTGTGAAAATCAAAACCTGGAAAAAGTTATCCAGCATCTAATAAATTGTTTGGAAATAATTTGTGAGACACATACAGGGCCCACTATAGCTACCACCTTCACGCCCCACTGGAGAGTCGTACATGGACACGGATTCGGAAGCATTTTGATGAAAGGAGGAGGTTTTTAACCTGGCAGTTGGAATGAGTCCGCTGAAAAATGCGTGTGAAAGTAATGGGCTTGAAAATAATGATAAAAAACTTTGTTGAACAGTAATAATGACCTATTTTTTAAGCAAACTTGAATTGAGGGCCCATGGAATCTTACAATTTTTTACATGCCTTCCTGCTTTCACCAGGCCTCCATGCCTTCACCACAACAATGTGGTGTGTGTCGCCGGTCGCTTCTCCTTCTCTTTATTAAAACAACCCCAAACTGGTTCCAGTACCTGTCGAGTGCTATCAATTTGATATGAAACGGTAGGAGAAGCTTGTTAAAGTTTTAGAAGCACAAGCTTGCCAGCGTGTTTAGTTTACGGGAATGTATGCAAAATGCGAAACCTGAATACAAAGCATTCAAAATATTTGTTTTGTGTGCATGGCTTTTCAACCAGTCGGTAAACTGCATCACGAACTGTCAGTTACTGCTTTGCTGCTTTGGCAAGCCTTATCAAAATTACCATCGTCTTCTTTTCTATGTTTATCCTTTGATCAGTTTACTTCATTTACGAACAATTTATTAATGATGCACCACAGTCGTGGTGGAGTGTGTAGCATTCCATATATATAACTTCCCTAGTTCATCGACGCTCTGTTCGGCTGTGAAAAAACGTGCTGGAAAGCCTATCGTCGAATTTACTGATTATGTCAACATCTACAGTGATAATCAGCAATCATGAAGTTTTTATGCTCGAATTTACTTGATTCATAAGGATATGCATGAGATGCTTTGATAATATGTTACTCCACTTGAAAGATTGGATTACGCTTGCATATGAATAACCACGCTGACGTATTTTCACTATGATTTTGTATGATCCAGATATCATTTTTCTGCTGACTTGATGTGTTTATATCATTATATCTACGTTTCTACGTACAAATCCTTCTTAACTTTATGGAACATCATAAAAAGTCATAAGAACCTCAGACACGGGATTTCTTTAGGTCTCAACATCATCAGCAACTGGTTTGCATTGAGCTCATTTAAATCTCAATCATGTCTGCCTACAAATCTATAATTTCAACAGTCCTTTTTATTGTTGCAAGTGTTCCCGCAAAGTACCTCCAAAATACAAAGGATGTCGTCTGGTTTCCAAATCCGAATGGTGATGGTACGCTTTTGGAAGCTAATTTGACACCAGATCCTGATTTCAAAATTGGAGATGTGAGCGATGTTCGCTTTCATCTATTTACAGGGTAAACCTTATTAAATCCTTATAATCTTCAATCTTTTGTGTTTGTAGGCATTCTAACATCAGAATAAATTTCATTTTGCATCCCGGGATATAATAGAAACAATCAATACACGCCAGATGAGCTATTTGTTGGCGACGACGTGTCTTTAACCAACTCTCATTTCATTCCGAATCGTCCGTTGAAAGTATTGATACATGGGTTTGGAGGGGATTACAGACACACCTTTCCATGGCAGACTTATCAAGGTAGCAAATAAAATAGTGTCATAACCGAATGCTACTATTTATGTCAATTATGTTATTATTGCATGTACGTATGTGCATTTTGTAGGATACCTGAAGGTGGATTCAAACCAAAATTTCATAATGGTCAACTGGACTGTTCTCGCCGATACTTCCAACTACTTTGCTGCAGCTCAAAATACACGGTTGGTTAGCCAGGCAGCTGCAGATCTGATTGAATTTTTAATTGCTGAAAATGTCGTCAAACGTGAAGATATCCACCTCGTTGGGTTTTCTTTGGTGGGCAAGTTGTGGGACAGATTGGAAGTCGTGTTTCTGAAAAATTGACAAGAATAACTGGTAAGTTCGAAACTTTAAATAGGAACTGTTTGAAGTGTGTATCTCATTGCCCCAATTTCAGCTCTAGAGCCAGCACTACCGCTTTTTGACGTTGCTGATCTCCACAACCGGACAGATCCCTCAGATGCTATCTATGTGAATGTCCTTCACACGTCAGGCATTCTAGGATTTAACGATCCATGTGGGACCGTTGATTGGTAAATTTCAAATCTGTTTGTGAACGTTTAATCCTAACCTGTCAACACGACTGACGACATTATACTTCCTCTATGCTTAGGTACCCGAATTCTGGGAGCAACAACCTGGTTGTGGAATTGATTTGACCGGTAGGTCAGTGGAGGTTTTGATTTTCAAAAGAAAAGATGAGGTTTTTTATGATAGATTTACACCAAAGTTTACTACATAATATGATTCGTTTTGTTTTGTGTTACACAGGAGGTTGTGCTCATGAGCGTGCTCCAGATTACTTCCTGGAGGCATTACTATCTGAAACCGAATTCAGAGGAAAGAAATGCACAAGCTGGAATGATTTCACTAGTGGTATTTGTGACGACAATGAAGTTGGGGTTATGTCATACAATACCCCTGAAACGTAAGTTTAATCAAGTTTCTTTCATTTTTTGCGTTTCAATGAAATGTATATTTTTACCTAAAGATTTGACATTTGTCTTGGATTTAGTACCACTGGAGTGTTCTACCTTCGAACAAACTCAGAGTCACCGTATGCACAAGGTTGAACCAACCCAGCCGATTCCAATAATATTATTTACTACTTTTGTATTCAATAAAGATTTTTCAATATAAAAACTTTCATTGATGTATGTTCAGCCATGGCCAAGCAAGATGGGATGCGGTAGCATCAGGTAGCTCGCATCGCAATTATATTTCATGTGCTACCGTACGGTTTCCACCTCATCATTCTTTCCAGTTCTTAAATGAGTTAATTGCAATCAATGAAGTGTTACATGAAATTCAGTTCACAGTTATCAGAGTAAATTTTTTTAACTACTTTTTATACTGATGGTTTAAACATTGAATGTTAACGTTAGGCATATAGTTTACATTATTTGGCATTATTCATGCAATTAATGTTCACATGCGTGTTCGTCCAGATAAAAGATAAGTTTACTCAGCCAGTTTCAGACAAACTATCAATAATTTTATCAACAATCAATAAAGTGATGTGTCCCTTCCCATGTAACAATTAAAATAGGTACAAAGTGAATCACTCTGTAAGTCCATCTAATAGTATTTACATTTACAGCATATTACAAACTAGTCGGTTTACACTAGATTCACCATACTAAATCATGACGCCCTCTTAATTCCCAAATACTAATAAAGTTATTATGGTTTAATATTTAAGGATTGAAAGAAGCTACGATTATATAAGCTAGTATAAGGTAAGTTTGAAATGCTACTCTCTTGATCACTCCTCCCCAAAACTTAGGAACACTCTCCGTGTGTCGTTCGACATCATTTCTCTTCTGCAAAGTGGACAGGTTTTTCTATAACATAAATTAAATCAATGAAACTAATTACAAACTATTCTCTACGTAACACCTGCAATAGTTTTTGTTAAGAAATGCCGACTCAACTTACAAATCTTTTTCCCTGTTCTCCATGAACCAATTGTTGATGCATTCCGTGTGGAAAGTATGACCGCATTTTATAATCAATATGGGACGTAGACAGGAGCTACTATCCTGTTTGGAAACAGTTTTGTCTGAAGCCGTAGTCCGATTCTTCTCAATGGAAGAGTCAAGTTTGCTTTCTCCTGCTGGTTCTTCATCAAATATGATGAGGTCATCAGTGCAGATACTGCAGGTAGGAAGACGTCCACGATTTGGTGACCCTGCGTATTAATTAAAATTATTATAATCATGTC
>LJIJ01004232.1:0-15549 GCA_001718145.1 Orchesella cincta
TGAGCAGAGATACTTGGATAGCCATCGCGTGTGGAATGCCAGTATGCCAGCCTCATTTTGGCTTCACATAAATATTTTTAGAACAAGTCTCCAACAATGTCCGTCATGCCTTTCTTCAAAATTCTTCTGGACAATCGACGGACATTAATAAATGTCGATGGTAACGGAGCATGGATCCTTGCAGGACTGTTTCTTACTTCAACTACAAGGGAAATAATATTGAGCAACTGACGGTCGCCGTTGCCACTGAAAAAGTTGGAAAACCTTTGAGGAAAATTCTTCGCAAAAACTTTTTGCTTTCTGTTTTTTCTCTCCCACGCCAGCCATGGCGACTTATGAAGGAGTCGGTGTGAATTTGAAGCTGGAACGAAGAAGACACGCAGTTAGGTTATTTCTTAGAAACTATTTCGGACCGGCTAAATTAACCTTTTCCGAGGTAAATATACGAAAACAAGTGAACTATTCCACAAGTGAAGCAGAGAAAGCAGTTTCCACGTTTGTAAAAACTGCACAAGCGATGAATGAATGTGAACCTATGGCAAATCTGAAATACTACGTTGACAAAATATCCAAATTTAAAAAAGACGTGTTTGTTGACACAAGTGCTAATGTAAACAATTGCATTTTTGTTGAAAATAAAGCAAATAAGTAGGAGAGATACCATTCACAACAACAAACCGTACGGGACACTCTTTTCAGTTTTTGGATACGTCCAGCAGTGAGAAACCACCTGGAAATTTCAATTTGGGGGTACAAGTTATTGGTACAATCTGGATTGATTCACTTGTAGAAGGAATGGAAGTTTCGAATAGATAGTGGAATGATACGTCATTGTCTGCAAGAGCCGAGCGAAATTTATCAACCAAGCATTGTCGATTGAAGACAATATTGTAGTTGTGTTTTACCTGCCATTTCTTTTTCAATATTAACTGCACTTATGTTTGCGATTGAGTGTCGAAATAATTTTTTTCTTCCAAGTTGTTCGAATCTGGACATGGCTTATAACGATATCAAAAGCTGTGAAACAGTTTTGCTGTTGTAGAAAGAAAGAGGTAAAAGTTGAAGCCAGGGGTTCAGAAAATCCGCCGAGTTAGCTTGGGACGATTGAAGCGTATCAGGAGTTGCGAACACCATCTGCTAGCATGGGTCTTAACCTTAACCCGGTCAATATGAATAAAATAAAACCACAAAAATAATTTTGTCATAAATAACCTCGTAAGGAGAACAAAAGAATTTGTGTTCTCTTGGGTGATCCCAGGAGGAGAACAAAAACTGTGTTCTCTTAAGTGATTTAACGAGGAAACATAATAGTTGTGGTTCTCCTAATTAATCACCACAGGGAGAACAAACAGTTGTTGGTTCTCTTAAATAATCCCACAAGGAGAACAAAATGGTGTTCTCTTAAGAGATTTCATGAGGAGAACAAAATAATTTGTGTTCTCTTAAGGTAACTGATGGGGTGAACAAAATAGTTGGTGTTCTCTTAAGTAATCTCCTAAGGAGAACCAAAAATGTATTCTTTTAAAATTACCTAATAAGGCGAGAGCAAATTATTTAATTAATAATCTTATAACGAGAACAAAATTAGCCGAGCATATGTTTATGAGATGTAACGAGCCAAAACTATTTGATTTCATAGCTCCAACATTAGTTATTTAGTAGAGAAGTCAAACAGTTAAATTAAATTAGCATTTATGAGCAACCAGTAAGATATTATACTCTACTGTTTGTAACTTTGATTAGTTTGAGTAACCAGATCCAGAAATACTTCCAAGTAATCAACATTGAGATAAGTATACCATTTAGTACCCATGAGGGCATTCAAATTAAACCTATTGCGTGATAAAACTTAACTAAAGCCAACGACTGTACCTTCCAAAATGTTTTTGGGTATTTTATGTTAAATAATACTTTTCTTCCTTTCTAACTTCCCACTTTCTCCCTTGAACATCGTTCAAATGCTTCTTCCATCATGAAACTCGTCAATGCCGTAGTAGGTTTTTCCAGGTTGATTCAGAAAACAAACGGCACATGCCGTTTTCCGCTGTGCATTCACAGGGGTCTCCTTTCGTTCTGCTTTTATTTTTAAGTCAACATTTATTCAATAAATTTAGGCTAACCAATTCGTAGTTATAATCAACTGGAAATAAAATAATTGTAACACTGTCTCTCTGAAATGATTGAAAATGATCTAGTTAATAATTCCTCTACATATGTTTATGTTTATTGTTACTGAAGAGCTGAACCAAGTCCAGTTCCGGCCTCCATATTATGCAAATCCGTGAAAAGCCTTTACGCCATTTGTTTCACATGAATATTGCTGTTCATTTACCATTTTGAAACTTAAAGGCAAACAAGAAGTTAACACGTATATTTTCCATCTCTACGGTCCTGAAACTCGCAAAAATGTAAGGAGAACACTTTGATTCAAACATAATATGCACGAGAACACTCTGTTAACGGTTAAGACCCATGTCTTGCTAGTACAGCTGTTACCAGATGCACATACATCTGTTTGACATATTGCCATTTTTTTGTTCATGTATCAACTAGCAGCTTAAAATTCCATTTCACCTAATGTTTTTAACAATACATGTATATACAATGAAAATGCAACCTCCAATTTAAATCTGTAATAAAAATCTAAACTTACAATTATGTGACATGTTTCAATTTTGGGGATTAACAACCAGTGTCATTTTTGTATAATAAAGTAACAATTAAAGGTACATAACTGTGGTATCTGGTTTTATTTGCTATCCAACCGTCAAACAAGCCTACTATTTAAAGACTGGTATGTAGCACAAGATTCGTGTACAGTAAGGTGTGAGAAATGCCAGTTGGTTAGGATATTTTAAGAAAATACAGGAGTGAGAGGTTAACGTCTGATTTTACTTTCTTTCTTTCCTTCGTTACCTCTCGCCTCATAGAGACAAAATCGAATATAACGTATTCAGAATATAGCCGGCATGTATGGAGGCTCCAAGTCTTTATAAAGTAACCGGACTAGACTGAATTGCTCAAAGCTTTATATCTACATCACAGAGAGTTGCTGTATGTGTCAACAATGTGGGATGAAATAAAACCCAATCATACTTTCATCAAAAACGTGCGTCTACTTTTAGAACAATTGGTTTGCGTAACGCGGGTCCAAAAATTCCGTTTTCACTGCGATGTTAGGGTTTCGAGCAGGCCAAAACTTGGATAAAACTAACGCGCTGTTGAAATCACTATTTGGTGCATAATATCAAGCATGCAAAGTTGTCTAAGAATAGCTGTTACTTTGTCAGGACACTTCAATCTACTTCTTGTTAGAAGCTGCATAACAAAGCCTGATTTAGCCATTTTGGCAAAATTCGTTTAAACGAAAAAATCCACTCTTTTTAGCGGCTCGTTTTCGAAGAATTTACAAATTTTGTTATGATTATATGTATTCGACCTAGCCCTACCTCTAGCAAACCATTTCATTAAAAATTGTTGCAACCACATTTAATATTGGTCCGAAAATTGAAAACCATCTTGGCATAACTCATAAAAACCTTGCTTCTAAATTTATTTCGTTCATTCGGAGGTAACCGGCGTTTTCCCCCGGTGCACTTACCCCAGAGGTCATTTTGCTCCCGGTGCAACTTCCGCCCAGACCATTTCCTCCAGTGCAACTTCCTCCCCGTTCTATATCCTCCGGGGTCAACTTGCTCCCCGTGCCACATGCTCCCTAGTGTACTTACCCCATACAATTTTGCTCCACAGTTTAGTTTTAGCATATTATATAATGAATCAGTATAAAGTATAAGGACCGATCAACAATTTTTTTTGGAATTATTTAATTTATAATATTTGCATGCTTATATTTAATTGCTCGTAGCTACCTTGAGCGCAGTTTAGGAGAATATTCGAAATATAGAGAGTGTAGTATAACACTTTAGGAAACCAATAGCGTTGAAACAAAGTTTCCTAAATTGCGCTCAACAGAGATACAGGACTTAATTGTCGAGCAATTAAAAGGGCAGTTAACAGGTATCCGCCCCCTTTGGCTGTTTCACAAAATGTGTGATTCATCGCAAGCTCACACAAAAGACATGGATCGGTATGTAATGAAATAGCGGATCAAGGTGTTCATTACCAATTATACCATATGATTTGTCATCACTACTCTACTTAGCTCTTTTTGGCCGTTGTCGTCTAATAAGTCATCGTACAAAATTGTGATACGCTTCAAATAGCTTATTCTGCGGCCGAAAAGACTAGAGACTGGAACCTAAAAATTGTTTTTGTTCTTTTCAGTTTAAAACTTTTTGAAATTCCTATTGACTTGTTGTCTTTTACCCCTTCTTGTTAAAATAAGTCGAAATACACTTTATGACAATTTGGTCAAATTTTGCGTAATGAAAAATTCTTAAATTGCATCGCTACTTCTTAAATTATCGTATCTACTGAATTTTAGAAGTTTCAAGCGTGTTCAAGGCCTTTACATGTATTTTGAGAAGGTGGCCTTTGTATTGATGTAATGTAGCATACAATATTTTTAGAAACGTTTATAAAACATTTCGGACTAAATTTCAAGTTCACTTGATCGGACAACTTACTGTCACTTATATATTGCTTTTAAAAAATTCTATCTTTACAACGCATTACAGGTTTTGTATAAACATTTGTTTGCAAGCTCTACCCGACACTCACAGCGAATTCCAGCCGAACTCCAAAATGAGTTGGCCAGCCGACCGAAAAATAGTCGGCAAAAGGTACCGCATTGGCCGCGAAAAACCTTTCTAACCGAAGTGGCTAGCCGATTCCAATACGAATCGAAATACCGTAACACCGTATTTGAACCAATTGCAAGCCAACCTTTTACCGAATGCTCATTTAGACATTTAAATAAAAATACACCCGTTCCTTTACTCCATAAATAAATTAGGCAACAACAACTCATTCATTTTTACTTTTTATTCCAACCTCACAATTAATCACTGCTTTACTGAATGCAGTAAAGGAATACAAATGAATGATTTCTTAAATGGTAAATGCATAAACTTATATAGAACAGAACTAGGGTTAATACTTAATCTAAAAGGAACTGATGGTTTTCTAACGTAATAAATTCCCAATAATGAACTAGTAAACGGTACTCTTTGATATCCTGCTTAGACAAATACTCTACACATTCATAATCGTTAATATTTCCATCTTTAACGGACGCCGAACCAAAAACTCTATTATCAAATGATCAAACTACATGTTGACGAGTTCTGTTTCGATATGTCAGCAGTCCGACGAAGAAGCTCGTTTTGGTTATCCACTATTTTTACAAGATACTGCAGCACTGTCTTCTGGAACACTATATAACATTCATCTCGATAAATGTTTCCATGAATGATAGAGGTTGATGATTGAATAATAATTTATACAGTAAATCGCCATTGTCGTCCTTTTCACCAGTAAGTCGCTCAAATGTGGTTTGACTAGGATAACCTTGTGTGTATCTTGAAGTAGGCGTTGTTTTATAGCAAAACCTGTCTTCTGCTGAAGATTGTTTGTCTATGAACACAAATTTACAATTACACGCTAGGTCATTCAATGTACTAAGCTTGGCATCCGACAAATAAATTTGAAATAAAATTATTACCACTTTGCGAGAAGGGAGTCTGTCCTGAAGTTACATCATCTGGAGGTGGATACCTTTGAAAAGTTTGTGAGCTCTCTGAAGCTCTATCAGACTCAAAGCAACGTTTTCCTAATGAAATATAGAATGAAGTGTGTTAAGTTTAATTGAGATTAAAATAATGAGGGAAATTGTACGGATTTTCAAATTGATACAAAATATACCTGAATACAATTGTCGTCTAGCACTGGAATGAGGCAAAGTATTCTGAGCTTGATTGTTAAGTTGTCGATCAACTGGTAGTTGGAACGTTTCAGTCTGAACAGGTGATCGTGATAGCTTTATATCTAATTTAACAAAGGACTAATTAATATACCATCACAATAAGATTGCAATTGTAACTTGTTTATTTAAGTATTATTTACTTGATAACTCAATCTGTGGATCGTTTCCCGTATAATTTGTTGGATCGACCAGTCCTAAACGAGGCGATATTATTATATTCGTTGGGGATATTCCTAAGTATACTTTAACCAAGAGACGGAACGGGTCGATTTAATAAGCTGTTGGTTGGGCATCCAATCATTTCATGATTTAAGTCAAACCCAGAACAGGCTGATGAACTTGACGATCGTGTTTTATTTGTTGGACTGCTGAAACCCAAGGGAGAAATGGGGTTGACCGGTTTTCGGTTTGTCAGGCGGCGTCTCTTTCTTCTTGATAAATCAGCATTCGATGTGATTTCAGCTGTAGAGCTTTCTATGTTGGAAGTGTAAACTGATTTAGTACAACCTCGTTGAGCCTTCTCAAATGATGCTAAAAATTATAATGAACAAATATGTATGTCAGTGTATATGAAAACCTTCATAATTAGTCTTTTTGGCATGAAATTGATAGCAAAAAAAAAATGGTACGTACAATATGTATTCAAAACGTTACAAGGGTGGAGTGTCCATCGGTCGTCAACTTTTGCGTGATTTGCAGCTAATTTTGCAAAGTTGCTGTTAGGTCTATTAGGCCAGCGACAAAATTTGTCATTACCTCTTAACCACGTTGAGGACACTACGGCTGTATCTCCTTCCTCCTCTGTAAACTCTACCACGGCATAAAACGACATGTCCTGAATTGAACTACAATAAGTTTTTAAGTTTTTAAATTCTAAACATTTTTACAATAATAAAAAAATAACTTACCTACTTAAATTAAACTAAGCAGTCCCACTTCCTTGACGATCAGTATCACTTGTTTGTATTGACATACCTTTAACGATTGCACACTCGCCTTGCTATTTTTGCACCACTAATTATAAGCTTGGTTAACAACATGGATGGAAGATTAATGTGAAGTTAAAAGGCGTAAACGATCAAGCAACTGAAGCAAGCATGATGTGAATTTATGTACATACAGTTTGGGAGAACAGAACAGCATTGCATCACACTTTCCTGGTCTTACCATCACATGACATGCGTAAAGCACTATTTGTATGGAAATAGTTCTCGATTGTCCCATCAGGTTGGGGTATGCATAAGATGCGGTCGAATGCGTACCGAATAATTATGAATATTTAGAGACAAAGTCGATTTGTAGTTGAGAAACGCATTGCGGTACGAATTCGGGCACGTGTCAGTTGACCGATTCTCGGGGTGGCCCAACTCGTTGCCACCTTTTCCGCATGCTAACCGAAGAGAAATCTAATGGATGTGAGTGTCGGGTATCCTCCCCGTTTCCAAATACTGGTAATACTTCATGACAGACTGACTCCATGAATCCCAGAGCTTGACCAACCCAGCATTCTTCATTCTCTCAATATTTAGGAACATCCAGTAGCGATTTGTGGTCATAAACATTCGGTATCTCGGTTCCACAGCCAGCGTTTCTGTTCGTGGAAGGACTTTACAAATAATCTTTGACAAACTCGATGCTCGGCTAGCCAACCTCCTTTGAACATACAACATGTTCGATTCAGCAAAGCCAACGTCAGCAAGTATAGCGTACTTTAACTTGCGTTTTTCCATCAACGGAATAGCATAATCTAGACTCACAACCCAAACTGGGGCAACAGAAAACCCTTTTTTATAGTAATTTAGCAAGCCTTTCCTTTTAAAGTCCTCTTTGTATAACCCTTTAGATCTTTTCCCTACAACTATTTTGACTCCATCAACTACCATATCTTTTAAACTTTCATATCCTTGAGGAACAGGGGGTACAACCATTAAACTAGTTATCTCATTACCCCAAAACATGTTCAGAATCAGACTAGGCATTGCCAAAATCAAGAAAACAATCAAATTTTCCCTTCTTATTGAAAATCCTTGGCCCATAAACAAAGCAAAAATTGCCCCTAGACACCACTTTCCGTAAACTATTTTGACAAATGCCAAGCAAAGCAATATGGAACCACCAAAAATTATCCAAAGGTCTATTGGAAACGGATCTGTCCAGACATTGTATTGAAAGGTGGATTTTGAAACGGCGGTATTTAGACAATATATAACACTCATTCCCCAAGGATACGAGAAATGTAAATAACTTTGGTCAGAGATGGGTTGTAGATGAGGTTGACTGAAAACTTGAGACGTGCCAATGCGGTGATTGTCCCTTATTCTAAGATGACTTTGCTGATCTTGCGAATTGAGGTTGTCCCACAGCCACATCGTGAGGTTGTGCAATTGACCCAAATAAATAGACGTCATAATATCGTAACTGCAGGAAACCGTGTCGACACCATATCTTGGGCTGAAAGCAATCTTGGAGCAAGCTAATCGCCATTTGTTGAATATCTGCGGAAAATTATGGTTTACCAGAGATACAACAGGCCGCTTATTTCCATTCCAAAATAGGGCTCTGTGATACGCTACAGGGTTGTTGAGCAACCCTTCCTTCAATATGTTTTGAAGAGGCTGAATTTTCTGTTTAAAGTACTCGTTGGAGAGAATTACACCTTGGAGTCCTCTTCGGTTTGATTTTGGGAAAATACAAACCTTGATGGCTGGTACGTTTGCATATCGTGGTGGAATGTTTGGGATTTCAATATAATCGGCAAAATAAAGAAATACTGTATTTGGCCAGTTAGAAATGTGATCAAAGATGAAAGTTTGACTCCACATTCGCCAGTCCAATATTGCAAAAATAATGTTGTTCGGCTGAGTAAACTTATTTCGAATGAAGGAGGACCGGTCGTATTTAACTACGTTGTTTGTTCTGGGAATTAGGAGATATCTGGGAGACCAAATGGAGTCGTGTACTAAAAGACCCGTGTCCAAACCAGCTTCTATCCAGAAAACGCAATTGTGTAACGTTTCTGATGAAGTTTTCTACAGCAGTCTGCCAACATGGAATAGCGTGTAGTCATAGTTGAAACTGTTGATTTGAGAAAAAGCATGAAATATCCAAGTTAACAGAAATATATTTGAGTATTTCATTTTTAAATATTGGTCTGAAATTTTTAAATAACGGGGAAAATATTGCGAGCTCCATTGACAATCGTTACAGGCCATCGACACTGAATTTCCAAAGTATCCAGCCACAGTTTACCTGGCTGTCTCGTTTGCCCGGACGTTGTCTAGCCGAAAAACTAATTGAATTCGCTTGTTTTTCATTAGCTACGGATATTACATTATTAGGTAGATAGTTTGATAAACGATCTCTGATTCCAAACACTCAAAAACAGAAAAATGACAAACGATTACGTAGCCCATTGTCTCACTATATAATTCCATATGAGAGGAAAATAAATTATCAAGTCACCCCCAGAATTGTTGTATGCTTAGGTTGGCTGATCATGAAAATTAATCATTTTTATATTTTCATGTAATGTCATCACTTGAGTTGTGAAATTTTGCAATACCTTAAAATCCGAACTTTACAATAATATTTTATTACAAATTCTGTAAATATGGGTAACAAGTATTATCATAAGATTAGTCAAAAACAGATATATTTTATCTTAAGAATATAATTATTATTTTAACTAAAAGTCTTCCAGCGTAAGAAGAGCTCTAAATGTCCCTCTACCCAGCCCATTTAGAAACTTAAGAACGCTAAGTCTCCTCATTCCATATGCACTTCCCCAACTCCAAGTGAGAGGTTTGCAGGATATTCTAAACTTTGACATTATTGCATTAGCCTTCTTTGAGCCCCAGTTATAATTCTTCCACGAGTGTACCGTCCGTTTGCTGGATATATAGGTATACCCACCTTTCTCTAGTATTAAGCCCCATACCAATGTGCATACGAAAGACCAACTAAGAAACAATATTATAACAGACCATGGTGTAGTTTCGTGATGACGAATAATCACAAAATTACAAAAAAGAACTAAATCCATAAAGCAAGAGTGAAGTGGAATAAGTGATGGTCCTACGATTTCCAAAAAGCTTGTGTGTAACAATTGCAAAGCTCTATAAAACCTGATGATTGTATGCGCTTGCCTGAATGCTTCAATTGTTTCATGCTTTCCACAGACGTTCTTACTTACAGAAAATTCCTTGCAAAGAAAGTAGACGGAAATTACACCGTACGTTACAGTACAAGTGTGATAGATGCTCAACATTGAGTATACAACGATGGTACCATGCACGTTCATTGCGATTACTAGAAACTCCACTAGTGGAGTGAAGTTTTCTGCAGGAATAATGCTTCCAACTGACAAAGCAGACCTTGGAGTGCGGATGCAAACTCTGCATGCAAGCGTGCATAGAGACATTACACCAAATACCATTGAAAAGTAGACGCGGTCCAGCTTTCGAGAGAGTTTAGAATTGAATGGTTTGTGATCCGGAACGTATGTTTCTGTTTTATTATGTGCGAAGGAAATTATTTTAATATATATCCAATTATTCAGGTTGTTTGTTTAGAAAACTTACTTTGAATTTTCCTAAAAAAGAGGAGCAGCCCATTCAGCAGTTGTCCAAGTTCCCAGGACTTAAAAGTAGCCAGCATAACGAGACACCAAGGAACTGCTGAAGCCATACTAAATGCGTAACTCAAGTGGAATCCCAACTGGTTTTTGTTAAAGTAGCATCGAGCCGCTTGGTAATATTGAAAGCCGACTCGGAAGCTGACAATGAGAATATTAATTTTTAGCAAGAAGTACGCTCGTTTGGAATAGATCAGTTGTTTTTGCTTCCAGCTAAAATGAAATGGGATGGCACCAACAGTGCTGGAAACGAAAAAGAGGAACCAAAATACGGAGTAATATCGATTCGAAAACATTTTTGTGGTTCTCTCAAACAGAGTAAAATAATATGTGCACAAATCACGAATTCTACTATATTTTTCAGAGTGACAAATTGTACATCTCTCAAAAATGAAGTACAAGCCAGCAATGATTTTAAATGTAGAAAGTGGAAGGTTATTATTCATCCATCAAACGATTTTGGTAATTGGGGTTAAAAGCTCGTCAGAGTTTCAGATGTAGAATTAAAATAATAGAGGTGTCGTTCATTAAAATGGAAAAATTATGATTACATCCCTTTTCCCATATTTAATGAACACTTTTTAGAGCATTGTCAAGCAAGAAGTTTAGAGTTAATATCGAATAATTTAGCTTAATATGGCATAATGACTAAACCGATTTGTACAACGTCGACATTCTAATCCAAGCAACCAGAAATCATGAGACATGAATTAGTTTAAATTAGATAAATTTACAATTATTATTTCAATTACAGAATATTTGATAGATAGATGAAACTTAACTAGTTATAAACGAAGCCTTGGAATTTAGATTCGATGGTGCACTTTTAAGTTATGTTCTAAACCCGATTGCCAAAGTTGAAAGCAACATGGGCCTAATTGCATGCATGGTTCTGGTTGAAGATATGTTTTTGCTGATACTTTTATCATGATGGTTGATCAATTTTATGCACAGTTTTGAAAACAAATTGGGGAAATACTAATTTGTTCAATTACAAAGTTAATGAAACTGCGTCCAAAACCATTTTAAACATTCAAATTAGCATGGACGTTTTGTAAATTACATCAAACAGAAATAATCAGATGGAACTTTTGACATTAATCATTTTTAAACTACTTCTGTTACATTTAAAAGGTGGGCGAAGACAATTCCTTATGAACAGATAACTAGATAATACAAGATATCATGATCCAATAAATTTTTTGCCTTAAACTTTACCAATGTTATAAAATGAAAGCGTTATAAACAAAGTTAGGACGCGCATGGCATTTTATATACTCATTTATTATGATGACTAGATATTCTTACTAAGGAAACCAAGCTTCCTGCTTGACAGGACACTTGAGGTTACGTTTTATCTTAATAATGATAAGGATACTATGGTACTACATGACAAAGTATTCTACAAAACCTTATGACACATTGTCTAGACGGTTCTACCATACAATTCGCAAAAAAGATGAGAAACGTCATTTACTACTTCAAAAATGAGCTTAAGATTTATGCATCCCGTTTACGAGGTCAGCCGCATTTCATTCAAGTTCATTTTTACATGCATTTTCTGACCAATTTATATTCCTTGCATTTTGATAAGCAATCAACTGATGGGGAACAAAATAACATGCTAACTCTTAATGAAGCTAATTTATCAATTGATAAGTAAACCTTTAAGAGAGGTTCGAATTCTAAGTGAATATTATTGCCGACTGGCGACTGCCTTCATTTGCTTTAAGATACATAATAAAGAAAGTAGGGAACAATTAGATTAATATAAATTTTTATTCGTACCAACTTTGCACTTTACAATACATCAAAAACTAACGGAGTGGTAATCATTACACATTTTCAATCTGACTTCATTGTTGAAATATGGAAGATGAGGTTGGTGGCAGTTTCCGACTCAGCTCTGCGAAGACACTGGAATGCATTTGACTGTTCGAGCTCATGCTCTCTTCTGCAAAACAAGCAAACAACCAGAAAGAAAATGATACTCCATACTTTAGCTTATCTCCTTCTTAGTCCGAATTAAATTATATTTGTAAAGAGCTAGTATTTCACATACGCTTTTAAAACAAGCAATGCTTGCTCTCTCTCAACTTGCGATAAGTACCCCCTTGCCTGTGGACAGAATAGAGGAAGAGCTTCAACCCAGCCTCAATATCTAGCCACACATCAGCCCTCCAGGATCAATGGATTCCAAGTTGAATGTCATGAACTCCATCACATGGGAAATAGGTGGCAATAGCTGGTCTGAAATACAGGCGCAATAGATGAAATTCAGAAACAGGATAAGCTGAGATTTGTTTTCTCTAGCCTCGACACAATCCATCAGAAGCATCCGTTCAAAAACGGGACTCGCCCCAACCAGGTATAATTTGTGGCACTGAATAGCAGCTCCACACTCAGCGATAATGGTGAAGTCGCAGAATCGATTATCTTCTAGAAAACTCTTGTGTGTGGGACCATAGTCATGCTTGTAATCCAAAAGTTCTCCTGCATCTTCGTCCATCATCTCAATGGAGAGGTGTCCACTGTAGCTTTTATGAGCCAAAAACATCTGCGTCGGTTCAATAGTCATGGTCCCAATGAAGTAATATCGAAACAACCTCAATCGACGTTGTTCCATTTCTGCAGGATTGTAACATAGCATAAATTTAGTTTGACACAAATTATCAAAGTAAGTTGAGATTATTATTCACAACTACGCACTGCAATCGATGGAGAAACCGTCTTGGAACGTTGCACTCATACTCAACTGCAGTTTAATCATGTTGTGGGATAAGATATAATTATCCATTCCATTTCCACATACTACAACAGTCATTTTCGATTCTGGCCGATTCAAAGTCCAACGAAGTAGGATGGTCGTCCTATAGAAGATGTAGATAATTCATTTTTAATTTTGCATCATGAAAAAAAGTTGTTTGGCTGGACTTTTATTTGCTAACTTCATCCTCTTAGATTGTGGTTCCGCTTGAAACAATTCCTCAAGATGGTTGAAATCAGCATCCACATCCAGAAACAAGTTTGCAGCAGACTTCTCCGCACAAACGAACTGGATTTTTATTTTGGTATCTTTTACTAAGTAAGCTCTCATGATTACAAACAATTTAAAAACTACAAACCCTACGCACAAACAACAGAGTAAAAATTCACTCAAAGTAACCAAAACTGCAAACGAAATGTAAACAAGATTATTTTCATTCACTAAAGATTTAAAGAAAGCCTTAAGTTCTGAGCACGGGATGCGATTCGAATAAAAAGCCAACTCTGAACATCTTGCTACTAATGGGATTTGCCAACTACCTTCACCTCTTTTGCTCCTGAATAATCTCGTTCTAGTTTGTTTGCTTGAAATGAGCATGCTTGAGAAAACCGCCCCGAAATCTATATTGTTTGTACTTGTACACACTTAAGCCCCTGGAGTGACTCCAGCTCATGAAAGATCTGGAGAAAGTTACTACTTTTGAAATACCCTAACTGTAACTTGCATAACTGGAGATTTTTAATCAATTTGAAACTTGTGGTGATTCCTTTTCTCAAAACTGATATTACTTACGGACAAAAGTTCTACTTTATTCCATTTCATACATTTTTGTCAACATTTAAACCAAGAACTTAAAACTAAGTAATCAAATCTCACTTTTATTTACCCGTAGTGTATAATAAAACAAAAAAAAGTACAGTAAATATAATTCCTAAAAACAGTTAATTTGAAAGTAGTAGGAACACATCAGGGAAAGATGACTGCGGTTGCTTTCAAGATTGGAGAATGACCTTGAACAAGTTGGTGATGGTATCTGGCTCATCCCTGAGAAGACGCTGAAAGACTTCCGACTCGTTGAGTTCATCTCGTTCTCTGCAACACCAAAAAAACACGGTAAAAATGTTACATTTCAAAGGTCAATTCAATCCAAATAACTTTCAAAATTGCCCATTTATCATCCTAATTAAAATCTTACGCTTTCATAACACGCAATCCTTTCTCCTTCAACTCCTGATACTCATTCCCTTCCTTGAGGACTGAATAAAGGAAGAGTTTCAACCCAGCATCAATGTTCAACCACTTGTCAGCTCTCTTAAGGATCAGTCTTTTCATGGAAGTCTCCAGTTCTCCAATGTCATATTATGACCAACTCCATCAACTCGACAGCAATGTAAGTGCCTTGAACACATCCTCGATGCTAGCCGTGTCTTAAGAAAAGCCTTGATTGTGGCATCTGACACATTAACTGAAGCCGATTTTCCCGTGTTTCAAGACAATCCGTTTCTAGCATCCGTTCCAAAACGGGACTTCCTGCAGCCAACGCTAATTTGTGACACTGAATGGCAGACCCGGTATCGCGGTGATCGTAAAGTCACAAAGCGCGTTTCCTCCAGAAAGCTGTGAACTCTCGATCCGCAGTCAAAGGAGCTCCTCATAAATTTGAAGATAGCTGAATTAACTACCTCAACGGAGACTTGGCACTTGTAAATTCGATTAGCCGCAAACAATCTGGTCGGTCCAATGCGCTCGATTCCTCTAAAAAAGAACTGAACCACGATCACTTCTAATCAGATACCTGCCGATCCATCTCTACAAAATAATAATAAATCACCGTTTACAATTTAAACAATATTTAATAAAGCATTGTTAGCATTATAGCTAAAATGGTGCAAAATATCGGTAATTCCGCGTTGTCTACTCACTGAACGTAAATGGTAAAACCGTCATCAAACTCTATGCGTCCAAGAATAATCTGCAGGCCAAACCTGCTTGTTTTTTATAAAGTGTATAGCAGAGCTTCTCGCTTCAGCAACAAAGGTCATCCAAGAATATCAGACACGATCAACGTGGCAAATTGATTACGTGAAACAGGTGTCCTTGCAGAACATTGTGTTATCAATCCCGTTTTACCTTCTCTTCTCAGCTTATCAATCACCCACGATCTCTCTCTTTTTTCCTCCAACCTCCCTCCGTTGCTTCTCATACCTGGACCGAAAAACCAGAAAATAAACTAAAATTTGAGGCAGAGATCGGTGTGATTAGATA
>LJIJ01004233.1:0-15545 GCA_001718145.1 Orchesella cincta
CTGCAAACGTTTTGACGTTTTATGAGAACTATTTCAATTCTTCTGCAAACCTTACAAAATTGGATTTGGTGTTTGCTCCAACCTTCGATTTACTGGAATCTTGGTACTTAAAAAAATATGAACCTGGTTTTCATGAAAACTTATGTCTCTCTGAAACTTTTAAATGTTATCTTGTCATTTCAGGGGCATGAGTTATCATGGCTATCGCGTTAGTAAGCAGGGATTTATGACTAAACCTGGTGACAATTTAATTCCGAAGAGCAATGATTCGATTGATTTCAGTGTTTTAGATACAATCTGTACGTCTTTAGTTTAAAAATATTGTTTGTGATAGATTTTTCAGTTTAATCAAGTTCAACGTATATTCTTAGCTCCTGTTTTGGCAAAGCAATGGGTCGGAAGTTGGTGGAGCTCGGAAGGAATGGCCCTCAGCGAAGCACTTGCCGAATTTACAGAATTTTACCTGGGTTTGAATCAAGTAGCCCCAAAACTCTCTGAAACTCGTATCATGGTCGAATTGCAAACTGCTTTGATGAAAGACTCAGATTTTTTCAAAAGTCAGGAGGATTACAGAAGGAAAGGAGCTCCGTTGTTAAGAATGTTAGAAGGGATATTATCAAAGCAAGGTTTCAGAGATGGGCTTCGAGCATACGTCCAGAAAACGATGAAAGAAATCCCAATCACTACAGATCTATTCATCCAGATTCTCCAAGATTCAGCTGGAAACAGGACTCAAATTCCGGCAGACTTCAGTTTTAATCAAGTTACTCAAAGTTTTCTGAACAATACTGGCTATCCACTGGTAAAAGTGGTTGTGGAAAATAAGACTCATTTTAGTTTGACCCAAGAAAAGTTTCTAGCTAAAGAACAAGGAGTTTGGTACGTTCCAATCAAAGTCCAAATCGGACGGGGCAACGTGACACATGTTTGGTTACAACCTGGAGGAGCCCCTATTCACGTACCTGGAAATACTTCTGAATATATCTTAATTGACCCAGAAGCTAGGGGATATTACAGAATAATCTACGAAGAAAAGCTTCTTCACCGCCTTAAAGCAAAGTTAGAGTTGGATGCGACCACTATTTCTAGTCCATTGACAAGAAGCAGATTTCTTCTTGACTATTTCACGTTTTCTGATAAAAGTTAGAATATTTCTAGTATTATCTAAAAATTACTTCTTATAAATTCAAATGTCAAATTAAAAACAAACCATTATATTTGAAAACTATGATGTTACATTTGAGAAGCCAACCATCAAATAAAATTAATATTTTCCAGATATTTCCAGATATGAAACTGCCCTCAATCTAGCCACTTATCTGAGTCCAGATGCCGAACCAAGTTACACTGTTTGGTTAGCCTTTCTCTGGAAATTTAGGTCAGATGTTGTACGGCCGTTTTTGGCACATCCGGAATTTCCAGTGGTGCATGTAAGTCTGAAGCATTCTTAGAAACAAATGCAAAAATATTGTAATTCCCCTTCGTTTTTTGCAGGCTTATTTTGCATTAAAAATGGACCCACTTCTATACGAGCTCGACTACGAGCTTCCATCCCCTTACGTGACCTTTCTCAGGCACTGGCTACTCAAATATTCCTGTCAATACCAAACTTCATACTGTGTGAACATCGCCCAAAACGTATTTTCTCTCTGGCAATCCACCCCAAACTCCAGTTTATCTGCTCTCTCCTCCCATTTCACTGGAATAGCAGCAAACACAATGGAGTGTGTTATCATCTCTGCGGAAGGAACTTCTGCTTTTAGTTTCATGCTTGAAAAATACAGGAATACGAAATTACCCCAGTCCCTCGCTTGTGCTAAGGATCCTACACTCATTCAACTGCTTCTGGACAGCCTCGTCGACCCACTCTACAAAGGATTTTCTCCAAAGCTAAGAAAAACCATGTTGACCAACTTGATTGATAACCACGGACGAGTGGAAATATTGCCATTTCTCTCCAACAATTTTGAAGCTGTTGTTGGGCTCGTTGGAGGTGGAGACTTGGGAATAATGCTCTATTCACTTTTTCACCTTGTGGAACACTTTTGTACATCAGAACAGCTTCAAGAGTTGGATGCATTTGTGGAATTTCGTCGACCGGAACTGGAGATGTATGATTCTGGCAATGGAAAATGGGTGCTGAACAAACTTTTCGGAGTGGTTCGGAAAAACATTGAGTTGATGGACACGAAAGGCAGTGAAATTTTGGGGTGGCTTGATGAAGCACAAGAAAGGATTATTCTATCAAATTATCACTATTTTGGAAATGAATTTGTTGAGCTGTAATATCATTAAAAACATGTTTAAAACTGGTAAATACGGATATCTTCAGTCTGGTGACATTTTTGCATGAAAATGGGGCGCTTTGTAATCTTTTCGCTTTGTTCACTTGTCAATGACAAGTTGTCATCAAACATATTTTTATACATACAGATGTTAGCACCGCTCATTCGCATATATTTTATGCGAAGTCTGACTTTTGAATATTTTACTGGCCATTAATATTTACAGTTTTATTAGAGAGCGCGGTGGTGCTATTAAATATGAGAATGCATAAAAAACAATATCTCATTAATAAGAAAAACGTCCATTTTAGCTTGCGATCTTTCTGAGTATTGAGGGACGACTCATGAGGTCATTGCATGTTTTCATAAAAACCTTTGATATTTTGAACACTACATTAAAAAGACATGAACAAGTAGTTTCATGCATTGCATGTGTGTCTTTATTCTAAGTTCTGCATAACAAGTTTTGTTCGAAATAGTTGAAAGAATCGAACCTACTACAGTTCCACCCACGAACAAACAAGATATTTTGAAGGTGTGTGCTTTTTAGTTTAAAATGCATTTGGAAAAACCCTACCATGACACATCGCCACTTTCATGCTTTGGAAATTTTCATTTGTCGAAAGTAAGAGGAAAATAAAACCGTAGGTATCTTATCGTTGGTTATAAGAGCGACAGCAAACAATTTCAAGTGTTGATTTTAAATTCTCAACAAAAGCATAATAATAGTTTGATTATAGATGGGACTTATTCAAAGAAACTATGTATCAAGTTGAAAGATGTTTTGGCATTCTTATTGAAAACAAAAAAGCCTTAACACACAAAGTATTTTTGTACAACAAATGGATTTGGAATTATACTGAGGTAATAATACTGATAAAAACTTTTAGGAGTTCTGCAAACTTAAAATGTTGATATCTAATGTAAGACTGAAGCCATTTCACACTTAACTTGGATGCTAGGTCAGTGCAAAAGTGCAAGCATTTAAAATTTTTATTGAATCAATATAGTATAGTATCAATAGTGTTTAATAGTGAGTAATAGTACGTGTTTATTAGTATAGTTTCTCATTGCCCCATCTAAACTTCGTTGAAAAAGCTGAGCATAATTTTTTTCCTATGTAATTCGTTTCGGATTTACCTTCCATTTAAGTCTAGCGTGAGCTCGTATTGTGGTGACAGTTTAAACGACTAAAAAAGCTGCTAAACTAATTTAATTTTATCCTATATTATGCTAGCTGTTGTTGAAAAAAGGCTTCTGCGGAAGTAATTGGACGCACGTGTCAAATTTTATTAATGGTTATTATGCGTTATCGTCAAACCTAAAGTGGCACGTTTTGTTAAGTGTAGGCTTTCGAGACGCACTATGAATAATTGTAATTGAAAACTTACTGGTAGTTGATGCGCGTTACAATTTTTCTAATTTAGTTAGGTAACTGGAAGTTTCAGCAAGCACATTTGAGTCATTTTATGTATCTACAAACATAACCTCAACATGACCCTGGAAGTTCTGCTTCTTCACGTTTCCATCTTCTTATTCTTAGTCAACACAAAATTCTTGACCAGTGGCGAAATCACGTTTGTTGTGCCTCATTTTAACTGGTTAAGTAACTTTGACGAGTGTTTTAATTTAGTGCTTGCTCTGGACGGAGTGAATTATATGCCTTCACGGAAATACCAACTAAACGCTGCAATTCCGTATGCCTACTTCTCCAGAAAGCCGAACAAGTTCGTCCCAGCACAATTTCGCCGTTGGACTTTATGCCAAACACTTTCAATGATTATCAACACTGAATATTATACTGACGCAAATCCCATTTACCTGGAATGGACACTTCATACCTTAGGATTTCATAATGCTCACTACTGCCTTCCGTTCGGATTAGCTTGTTCAACTGACTTAAGCAACCAAGCGTCATTAACACAGAGACCAATCACAAAATACCCACTATTCATCTTTTACATTCTTCCGTATTCCTCAAACACAACAAAATTCGCTTCAATTAAGTTTAATCGAAAAATGCACTCAAATCCGTACTTTCACATCCCATATAAAATCACTTTCCCTGTTGAGGAAATTAAAGAAGCAAATTATACAACCATTGAAGCTAGAAATACCTGCGTGACATAACATATTTATGTAAATTTTGTACTAGTTTTAGCATACCGACGGAGGCTACCTTATACCGATGTTACAGTTCCATGTCTAAAGACTATTGAATTGACTTCTGAGCTCTACTCGAATACCACTGGGAATGGGAATAATCTCACTTACTATAGATGGATTGCCCCTGCAGATTTACTTCCAAATATGAGAAAAACTCAAACAAAGTTTATTCCAGACATTCGAAGTGCCAAAACTGTGTTGGAAATACTAAATGAGAATCCCAACCTGGACGAGATCATTCTAGACATTCTTTTTGAGAAAGTGAAAGTGTTGGATAATTTAGCTAGAACTGGAGATGGTGAGAGAGGTATTTTAGCCATTGGAGCTGATCAAGGTTTCGGAATACTCAAAGTGGACTCTGATTCCTTTAATTTTATAACCTGCCATGGGAGAAAGTCGGTTCATCTGTTCGTCTACTTGAGCTCGTTTCAAAAGCAAGTGTGGATATTTCTGGTATTTGCCATTTTATTGACAACGCTTATTATTCGAGGTGTTTGTGGGACAAGTTCTAGTTTAACACTTTTAATTTTAATGTCACTTTTGTTTGGTAACGTTGTATATACAAACTGAGCCTAATAGTCAAACGAAAAGTTCGAAAATTCTTTGCTGACATGGCTGAGCCCGTCGTCTCGTGGTTATATGATATATATAGGTCTTCAGAACGACATGTATTCAGTTTTAGTATTTTATTCAAATCAGTTCAATACTCTTTGTCCTTATTTTTCTTGAGAAGATTTGTAACTTTATTCATGACTATTCAGTTGAGCCAATTTGACTTATTTGTATGAAACTTAATCCTATTCGTGAAATTAGACTAATACCATTTTGTATGCATTGTCTTGGTCTTATTTTTACCTCTGTGAAATATTATTTTCTACCTTATTCTTCGTACCATGCTCAGGTATAAAAAGGCCGAGCTTCTTCTGTATTTTATCTCACTCACTCATTTCTGTAAGCCGTTACGCTGCTCGACCAAGAGTAGACATTTTTAAGTATCAAATTTCCCAAGTACATTTCATTTGACGATAAAAGCTTAGCTCTTTTCAAAGTATACCTTGCCTTGTAGTTCAGCTTGTTTTTATTCCTTATTCATTCACGCCTATACGCAAACTCACCACCTCATAAATTCCATAGTCATTGACATTATTATAACCATCTTTTGCAAACTAAAACTAACTCTCAGCTCTAAACATTATTATGTATCAAAAAGCTTAAGACTTAATGCAACAAAGGAAAATCAAAACCGGATGGGTAGGTAATAGCTAGGCCAAGCAATCGATCGCTTTATATCATTTTGTTCCCCATATGCTCAAAAAACCAGGAAGAAATGTGTGTTGAAACGATCATGAAAGCTTGCCGTCCTTGCATGAAATATTAAAAACAAGTCCAAAACCCAATTTATATTCATCAGTGCGTGCAAACAAAAGTTTTTAATCACATTTCATACGCGTTTTTGTACATCTGCATATAAACAAAGAACATGGCAGTACGTGAAGATATATACACACACCAAATGCAGTAGTAGTTTACTAACTGCTACTAAATGGACTAAAAATCGAAGCAGAGGGCATAAAGTGACGTAACAAAAATTAAACTCATCAAGCCAAAAGCAGTGAGCAATAGTAGCACCAGCAATACACACGAATAATAACTATAATCACTTGGCCCATGATGACCATAACAATTATAATAATAACGATTTAATGGTTAGTTATTACCGGTGTGTGTGTGATGGTGGTAGTGGTTTGGTTTTAGATTGGATTTGAATGTTATTTGGTTGGCTTTTTGGCTTTTTACTACTGTTTCACTACTACTTTTTGTGTTCCATCTTTTACAATTAAATGAATTGCTTACACGCATGCATGCCAATAATATGCTTTGCGTATTTACTCCCATCCATTGAAGCTTTCATCTTTTTCAAGCCGAAGGTAAAAACCGTGTAAGTATTTACATTATGGGTTCGTTCACGCAATTGATGGAACTCCATCATCTTGAGTGAGCAAAGCTTTCATTTGAGCCAAGTCAGGTCAACATGAAAATCACTACAAGCCCAAGAAACAAACACAACATGCCGATTATCAAAAGCAAAGGAGAGTTTTTACTCCGTTCCAAAACTGAAGTTGAATGAAGGCAGCCAAAAAATCCAAGGCAGTGAGCCATTCAAACATTACATAAGAACAAGGGCAGCCAATGCAACTAAAGAGACGGAAGATAAATTGACCTGATAAAATTGGAGCACCCAATCCCTGACAAGGAAAGCATAAATATTAATGGGAGACTATAAAACGGGTTAAATATGTATATATGCATGTAAAGTGCTCTCTTAAAAATGCTTTACATGACCTTTTTTTATTTCAGGTACTGACGACGACTGATATTTTTGAAAAAATATAATATATAAAACTCTTGTATTTTTTGGTTTCAACTTTATGTACCTATTTAGTACAAACGTAATGGTCATCAATTTTAAAGCGTACACAATACTACATGCCTTTTAATGTCTTCCTTTTTTGTTTTACGATTATTATTATTACTTCTTCCAATGTGATCCTTGATGATGATTATGAGAAAAAACTTTACATTAACACACTCCTTCCTTTTTTACTTGGTGCTATTTTAAAACCAAAAATGTCCGTCAGATTCAACACTCACATCATCGTATCACAGTTTTGTTCTTTTTCCGTTCGTGATAAAACTGTTGTAGTATAAAAAACGTACGTTTGAAAACTCAAATGCTCCTTGTTCTTGTTTGTAATAGCTCTTTGCTACTATGTTTTCACTACCGCTACAAACCCAGCTTTCAAAAGCAATTATGAGCGATTTGGATAATTCCCTTTTTCCTTTCTTTCCCAGACCATTTTAATCTGTATTATTTAGGAGTTTCATGCATGCATTCATTTCATTCGTGTGATGTTGATGGAATGATGATTGTAAAGGGAAGCGGAAAAAACCGTCTAGAAAGCGTTTTTGAATTGACCATGGTTTGTTAGGCTTTTAGTGACGATGATGATCATGATCATAATCATGATGCCGGCAAGCCTGCCTACTGGTTTTTTACACGGATTCACGATCCAGATTACCACCATTAAACTACTTAAACTATACTCTACATAAATGTTTGATTTCAATAATAATTGCCTAGGTTGGCGCTATTAAAAGGGGTGAAACAGAGAGAATAAAACGTTTTTAAAATGCAATTAAAAATATTCGCTTTGACGAGCTAATGTAGATTCTTATTCACCTATTATAGCTAGTGTATAAGGGTTTCCTTGGTCGTGTGCATTTTCCTAAATAAAGATCCCATTTTAACCATTCAAATTGTCAATTCTTGTCTGCCAAAAATGGCAGCTTGAAATCTTCAACAACATGGCGCATAATGGCGTCACTCCGCCACTCGTGCTACATGCAATCGCTTTACTTGACATTGGTGTACAGTTTTTGTAAAAAAATGTCAATCAAAGTTAACTTTACCACGTTGATAAGCCTACCTTGCCGGGCCTGTCTAGGAATAATTGGGACTATTTGGAGAGAAAAGTATGATGATAAAAATCAAACAATGGGTAAAACATTATCAAAGGAAGAAGGGTGACGCAATCAAGTTTTTTACCTGTTATCATTATGTTGATGTTGATTGATAATGATGTAAAATCGAGATGATTACTTAATGCTCATTCACTTACAAAGTTCACACGCCATATTTCATTACGTTGAGGCTGAGTTGACGAATCAAAATGAATGAATGGCTATTCTCGGAACCATTCTTCAAAACAGAGAGGAGGAAGGAAACGTTGGACACTTTTAGTTTCTCAACTGCCAGAAAACTGACATGAATGCCCATGTTTCACCATCTGATTATGGGTTAATGTTGTACTTTAAACGTTTTATTTTGCACATGTCCGTCCGTTGGTCCGCCCGACTTCTGTCGTTTTTTCTCCTAAAACTTTGACTGTCAACGGGAGACAGACAAAAGGTGCGGAGTAACCATGTACGGATTAAGGTAATATATGGGTAGTGTAAGCAAACCACTCTAAACTGATCAAAGTGAAGAGCGGCACTTGAAAAGGGGTGAAAACTGCTCAATTTACGTAGAAGCAGAGGATTATTATGTGTGACTGTTACAAAGATATTGGGAAAGGGCAAGAAAACTTATGTCAAACCTAAAAAACATGATTACGATACTGTTGGCATTTCTTATTGTTTCAAGATGGTCCTAATGGAATTACAAACGATCTTCAAAAAAAGGGTCCACAATCATGTTTCGGATGACTTAAATATAGGGTGTTATTGCAAAACAAGGTGAGAAGTGTGCATGGAGAACATTAATGTTTCACACTTAACATTTCGCCAATCATTGTTGAAGGGTTCGTCTATATCTTGTAAGAAATTATTGGAATTGGTCCCTTCCTTCTGTCGGCAGCAGAGCTGATTGTTAGGAAATAGAATTTTATGATCAGAAAACGGCAGTACATCTCTCATTAGTTGTGTTAATCGGTGCGATAAATGCTTACGATCTCATCATTACGTACAAGTTGGAATTAATGTAAACATTATAGATTACTACCTGTTTTCTCTAGAACTCTGGCTTTTTCTCCTTTTCCTTAGCTCAGGATGACGACGTGTGGAAACTGACGCCTTCATGTGTGAATGTGAATATCACACACTATCTTTGATCAAGATCAGAAAAATGCATAAAACAGCATGGCTACCACTACCACCACCACTGCTACAAAATTGAAGTACTACGAAACTCCTGCTTGACTGAAGGGATAAGTACCTACCAAATTAAAGCCAAAAGCCAGCCTACAATTTACACAGTCATTAAGCAACACCTACCTTGCGGCTATAATGTAACAGGAAAACAGTTAAAGTTTGAAAAAGCAAAAAGGGGATAAAGAGCTAGAAAGATCTAGTTTATCGTTAGCATTTTATCATCATTATTATTACAGGGAGAGTAAAGTGTGCGGATGAAGTGTAAAAAGGGTTTTATTTTATGTATTCCGCCCGATGAAATGTTGGTAATTATTCATCACCTTTTTCGCTCTGCCAACCTACCAAATTATAGCGAAATAAAAAAAATACAGAATCAAATACTACATCTCCCTTATACTCCACGTTCACACGTTACATGCTTTCTTTTGGCAAAGATGGATTAGGTCATGCTGTGAGCCGGTAATGGCAAACAAAAATAAAATAGTGGATATACAAATACTGTATAAATACACAATGGTACACATATTTGTGTCTGAGAAATTAAAACAAAAGTCTCGCTTTCTGTCACTCATGTGTCTTGCTCCACCACTTTGTCAGACGACAAGAACTGAGCGACAACTAGCAACCAAACCAAAACCACTACGTTTAGACAGTCAAAAACAACACTATATAGTTTGGTGATGAATAGGAGAGGGAAAGTATGCAAAACTCGCGTTTTTTAGGGAAAAGGTTATGCAATTTCCTAATCAATCATTCTCTATTCCGCTTCCCGGATTTAATTGGTGCTAGATTTCCATTCACCAAATGAAAGTTGCAAGTTAACCTTTCCGTCCCTTCAATAAACAACAAATTTCATTCTTATAGTGCATAATCTTGGAGCGAATCAGGATACAGTGCGGACGTGTACAGAAATTAGAGACTTTGTGTCAACAACAGTCATTTTATTCACGAACAAGCGACAGCACTGGTCTGGTATGCTATAGTCATAATCAAATGAATGGGTTGAGATCTACCTTGTATTTGAAATCCGTACATGGTTAAAATTGTACCTGAAGTCTGAACTGATGCACAAAGGTCTGACAACGATAAAAGAGAACAATAATTAATTTTTGAAAGAATACTTCATTCGGAGCGAGCCATTTCATCTTGAAAGCTTTGATTATGATGATGAGCCGAGCGGGCGAAAATAGTGAAAAATGAGTTATTTATTCTATGCACCAAAGAATGATCACGATATGAACTTACGATGACTTTTATTATGCTGTCCTGCCAGCATTTTAATCATGTGTTTTATGAGGTTGTAATGTGTGCACTTCACATAATATGCTACTCATTTCTGTCATCTTATTATAAAAGGCCATTATTATCCACGGACGACCATACGAATTCTGACCATATACACGCATTTAAGTATCAAACTTGCCATACGCTATAAATAATAAACATCTTAATTAAAATGGGATCAACCTGCAAGACAATCAAAGCAAAAAAAAAGTCTATTATTTTAAGATCTCAATCATGGCTCAATTTTTTACAAACCAAATGCCATACACACATGTACCTAGTCCACATCATTAAGCTTATCTGTTGTCTATTTCATCGTCCATATATGGTATTTTGATGATGGAAGCTACTTTATTTTAGGTTCTAGAGAGCCTTGACTATAAAGAGCTGAGCAGAACAATTGCCTTTCATTACAGACTTTTCACTCTTTCAAACTATTGCAGTTCACTTTGTTATTCATTCGATTAACTTTTTTCTCTCCCTTGGTATATATCTCCTTCTCTTTTATTGCACTGGTCTTATATGCTGTTAATAATTTTAATCATCTGTGAAACAATGGGAAATGAGAATTTTTCCTAATTTAAATTAAGACAAGAAACATGTTGTTGAACGCATTAACAATAACATGGTGATAATATGCTTCCTTTTTGATTAGCATGAATTTTTTTACTTAAACTTGTTAAGGAGAGGAAAAGGCCAGACATGAGTGCGTACGTATGGCTTTGTCTGTAGCATACACATTGCTGCATAATTTTCCTGACTTTTTTTTTCTTTAGCAGGAGCACTCGAGAAAGCTGTAGTGCATGTGTCTGTGATAAGCACTAAAAAGCAATAAATAATCACTGCACACACACAAGCTCTCCACTGAGCGCTGGCCACAAACTGTGCGAGGCTAAAAAGAATGAACAAAAGTCTCTACTTTTTGCGAGTATAATATTATGCTCGACTAATTAGAATCAAAGTGGCAGTGCTTGTACCTGTCATTTCAAAAAATAAAATTCTCTCGCCCTATAAAAATATTACACTGTATCTACATAGTCCAGTTACTAATAATCTGAAATACCAGCATTTTTATTTGGGTAGTAGATTAATATTATAACAGCAACACAGTACTGCTGGAACAGGTAAATACTCCCAAGACAAGCAAGTGAACGATAAAAATATACGGTGAGTAGAGTGAAGATTGAATGTTTTGATAGGAACTTGTGATACAAATCTGATTTCGAGGACCACTCAAGAAGAGTACTCAATTCTGAGGAGCAAAATAGGGTTGAGCAAAAGGAAAAATCAGCATATAGCAATATGTTATGGTCATCCCGTTCTCTCTCCAGGTTTAGATGGCTGGAGATAATATGGTGGTTTTTGTATATAATGCGGAGTACGCGCAACATTGTATATACGTACTATATAGCATTTGCCTTGACTTGCATGCATTTCACAGGAATATGAATGACCTGACAGCATCTATTTGACAAGTATCATTGAAATAAGGATATTGTAATAAGCCATTCTTGTGCATGTAGTCAGCAGTGTTAACGATGGAATCAAGACGATAATCAACATTTGTTGAGGCAAGGCATCCATTAAATCTTGCAGGTCACTCCCAGTTTCTTGAGAGAAACATTCAAATTAGAGTTATGTGTGGTTGTTATCTTCCTTATCTGAATTGCAATTCGGATGTACTCTTCCACATAACCAGCTAATTTCTGGTGGGGGAAAGTGCAAATTTTGCAGTTACAATTATGCCAATTTGCCATTGTGATTGATATACGTATAATATCCTTTTGAATGTGTTATAAAATTTTTAAAGTATGTTAAACAATTTAGTAAGCAACATCTGCTATTAGCTAAATTCGATTTGGATTTTATTGCAAGTTCAGCTGTAAACATATTTGATTTAGCTATAAAAAGGGCTCGCTTGCCAGTCTATTGTGATTACCTGCCCTGAAAGTTTTGGATCTAAAAGCATTTTCGTTTGGCGACTTTTAATTGCTTTAATTGTTTATTAAAAAACTAGTTTCATTTCTGATGGAGACTACCATCGCCATAATTACTTATAGACGAAACAATTTACTAAAATGCTGCCTCTTGCTCACATCAAGCAGTACAAATGGTTGTATACTTGTTTTCTAATTCATTTTGTAATATGGTTGCACAAACAATTTTGCACGTAAATACTTACATTGGTATTCCTGTATCGGCATGCGTGCATAAACTACGACTTCATACTTCCCAAAAACTGGAAAAGTCTAAAAACCACTTGATTCTCGTCTCCATTTTACTTGTTTTATTTTCCATTACTTCAACTATCCATCACCACATCATACAATTCCACAATATACCTAACACAGTCATTGAATCGCATGATTATTGTAATTAAAGTGATTAAGACAATTATCAAGTAGACCATGTTCCAACCTTTGCCAACAACCTATGAACTTCAACAAGGGGAATGAGAAGAACCCTTTTTTCTCATGCCTAGCTTTGGTAGCTACCGAATGAGAAAAAGTTTTTACATTTTGAAGCTACCTATCAATACATTCTTACATCATTTCACATCACATCATTCTCCGGGTATAAATCATGTATAAAATTCATGGCTGCTAATATACCTATATAAGTTACTCATATAGCCACCAAACCACCACTTAACACTCAAAGATTATATATACTTACCCTACTCTCGAAACAAAGTTGATGGATTAGATTTTTTACCCGAAAAATTTAATTCTATTCATCATCATTTCTCCTTTGGCCCTTGTTGAAGTTCATTAGTTGTTGCAAGGTTGGGAACATGGGTTCTACTTGATAATTGTCTTAATCACTTTAATTACCAATAATCAATGCGATTCAATGACTGTGTTAGGTAACTTGAGGAATTGTATGATGTGGTGATGATAGTTGAAGTAATTGGAAAATGAACAAGTAAAATGGAACGAGAATCAAGTGGTTTTTTAGACTTTTCCAGTTTTTGGGAAGTATGAAGTCGTAGGTTATGCACGCATGCCGATACAGGAATACCAATGTAAGGTATTTACGTGCAAAATTGTTATGTGCAACCATATTTACAAAATGAATTAGAAAACAAGTATACACAACCATTTGTACCCGCTTGATGTGAGCAAGAGGCAGCATTTTAGTAAATGTGTTTCGTCTATAAGTAATTATGGCGATGGTAGTCTCCATCAAGAAATGAAACTAGTTTTTTTTAATAAACAATTAAAGCAATTAACAAGTCGCCAACGAAAAATGCTTTTTAGATCCCAAAACTTTCAGGGCAGGTAATCACAATAGACTGGCAAGCGAGCCCTTTTTATAGCTAAATCAAATATGTTTACAGCTGAACTTGTAATAAAATCCAAATCGAATTTAGCTAATAGCAGATGTTGCTTACTAAAATTGTTTAAACATACTTTAAAAAATTTTATAACAATTCAAAAGGATATTATACGTATATCAATCACAATGGCAAATTGGCATAATTGTAACTGCAAAATTTGCACTTTCCCCCACCAGAAATTAGCTGGTTATGTGGAAGAGTACATCCGAATTGCAATTCAGATAAGGAAGATAACAACCCACCATAACTCTAATTTGAATGTTTCTCTCCCAAGAAACTGGGAGTGACCTGCAAGATTTAATGGATGCCTTGCCTCAACAAATGTTGATTATCGTTCTTGATTCCATCGTTAACACTGCTGACTACATGCACAAGAATGGCTTATTAACAATATCCCTTATTTCAATGATACTTGTCAAATAGAGCTGTCAGGTCATTCATATTCCTGTGAAATGCATGCAAGTCAAGGCAAATGCTATATAGTACGTATATACAATGTTGCGCGTACTCCGCATTATATACAAACCATCCCATATTATCTCCAGCCATCTAAACTGGGAGAGAGAAACGGATGACCATAACATATTGCTAATATGCTGATTTTTCCTTTTGCTCAACCCTATTTTTGCTCCTCAGAATTGAGTACTCTTCTTGAGTGGTCCTCGAAATCAGATTTGTATCACAAGTTCCTATCAAACATTCAATCTTCACTCTACTCACCGTAATTTTTATCGTTCACTTGCTTGTCTTGGGAGTATTTACCTGTTCCAGCAGTACTGTGTGCTGTTATAATATTATCTACCTACCCAAATAAAAATGCTGGTATTTCAGATTATTAGTAAATGGACTGTAGATACAGTGTAATATTTTTATAGGGGCGAGAGAATTTTATTTTTTGAAATGACAGGTAAAGCACTGCCACTTTGATTCTAATTAGTCGAGCATAATATTATACTCGCAAAAAGTAGAGACTTTTGTTCATTCTTTTTAGCCTCGCACAGTTTGTGGCAGCGCTCAGTGGAGAGCTTGTGTGTGTGCAGTGATTATTTATTGCTTTTTAGTGCTTATCACAGACACAATGCACTACAGCTTTTCTCGAGTGCTCCTGCTAAAGAAAAAAAAAGTCAGGAAAATTATGCCAGCAATGTGTATGCTAACAGACAAAGCCATACGTACGGCACTCTGTCTGGCCTTTTCCTCTCTTAACAAGTTTAAGTAAAAAAATTCATGCTAATCAAAAAGAAAGCCACTATTATCACCATGTTTTGTTAATGCGTTCAACAACATGTTCTTGTCTTAATTAAATTAGGAAAATTCTCCATTTCCCATTGTTTCACCAGATGATTAAAATTATTAACAGCATATAAGACCAGTGGCAATAAAAGAGAAGGAGATATATAACCAAGGGAGAGAAAAAAGTTAATCGAATGAAATAACAAAGTGGAACGGCAATAGTTTGAAAAGAGTGAAAAGTCTGTAATTGAAAGGGCAATTGTTCTGCTCAGCTCTTTAGTAGTCAAGGCTCTCTAGAACCTAAATAAAGTAGCTTCCCATCCATCAAATACCATATATGGACGATGAAATAGACAACAGATAAGCTTAATGATGTGGACTAGGTACAATGTGTGGCATGGCGTTTGTTTGTAAAAAATTGAGCCATGACTTGAGATCTTAAAATAATAGACTTTTTTTTGCTTTGAATTGGTCTAGCAGGTTGATCCCATTTTAATTAAGATGTTTTATTATTTAATAGCAGTATG